>CM040753.1:6007383-6204883 GCA_022829145.1 Albula goreensis | reverse complement strand
TTTTTTTTTTTTCATTTCTCCTCTCACAAACACAGCCTAACCATTCTTCTTAAATTATTCACAACCTACTTGCAAGACTGTCTGTCAAAACCAAAGGGGAAGATGATCTCTTCTGAATGGAAACTGGTTTTCGCAAGAGTACAAGAAATAAAACATGAATCAAGAGGGCTGAGCACATGAAGAGAACGAGACAAGAGAGCGAGAGAGAGAGAGAGAGAGAGAGCCATTGTGGATTCTTGAAAAAAGGACACCATTACCTGCTCAACAGAGAAGGAAAGAAAGACCTGACACTGCGAAATGGAGGCACAGTGACACTAGAGATGTGGTATCCATTACCGATTGTTATGGTGACAGCACCCTCTCTATACAACCTGCTCATGGCCGCATGACCACCTGGGAAACAGCATCCCTGCTTTGGGATGCTAAACTTGTATCCCCCACTAAAGAGCGACTGATAAGAACCCATCGATTCCAACCACGAGCCAAAAAATATCCACCGACAGTTCCATGTAATTTAAACGACATGGGGGGGAAAAAAGATGGAAGCCGCGGTAGGATGCCTTGGGCTTCGTATGTAAGGGCTGAAAGCTTGCATCTACCCCCTGTGCTCTGTACAGATTCACACACTGAATAGCTGTTGAGGCTCTGGGGAGGGGTTGGGGGATTTTGTCTGGATGGAGGTGGGGTGGGGGGGGGCACTCACCTGTGCCTCTTTATTCCATTGGACCGAGGCTCCTCATCGCAACGTAGATCCTCCTTAGACATGCTGACTGGGCTGTTGCGGGTGCTGCTGAACTGGATGGACTCTTCCTCAAAGGAGTGGCTGGCCACCGTCTCGAACCCGCTCATGGAGTGCTCCGAGCCGGAATCTGCGCGGAATGGGTGGAGGGAAGCATGTCAATGGAGAGAGACCGTGGCGACCGCCGTCGCGTCCCGACAGCAACTGACACCTTCCCCTCCTGACGGAACGGCCCGGGGGACATCTGATCCAGGGATATGATTGCGTCCAAAAAGCTACGGCGGTCGCTCCTCCAACAGCAGCGGCCTGCCCCCCCCTCCGAGCCTTCATACCGTCACAAAAGCAATCAACATCTCCACCATTATCACCTGTGCCATTACAATTTTTAAACCACTATCACAATCATCATCAAAAAAGCCTAGACTGCCTATTGTAATTGTGTATGTATGTATGTATGCATGTATGTATGTATATATGTATGTGCATTTGTATGTATGTGCATATGTATGTATACATGTATGTATGTATGTATGTATGTATGTATGTGTGTATGCATGTATGGATGTATGTATGTATGTATGTATATATATATGTATGTATGTATGTATGTATGTATGTGTGTATGTATGTATGTGTGTATGCATGTATGGATGTATGTATGTATGTATGTATGTGTGTATGTATGTATGTGTGTATGCATGTATGTATGTATGTATGTATGTGTGTATGCATGTATGTATGTATGTATGTATGTATGCATGCATGTATGTATGTATGTATGTATGTATGTATGTATGTATGTATGCAGGTGTATGTTTAAATACACACAGAGGGTGGACGAAGCACTGGTAACAAACATGTCTGTGGGTTCAAGAGATTAGACCCAGCCTCCACACAGCTGTCCTGATTGCTCTGGTGCACCTGCTTCTCACCTGAGACGGCGTCGTAGAACTCATCCTCACTAAGCGCGCTCCGTGGGGAGGACCCCTTGACGACAGACTGCTCCAGCTCGTGGTGCTCTGTGGCCAGGGTCTGCAGGGCCTCTGACAGGATCTTGTTCTTCTCCACTTCCTGCTCCAGTTTCAGGCTCCGCACCTGCAACAGCAAAGCACCACCAAACCTTGTACTTAGGTTTACAACCCTCTCAATCTCGGCCATTCAATGACAGGGATTCCAAAAAACATACAAACACGAAAATGAAACAATTTCCTCAGGGCACAGAAAGATTTTACATAATTTTAAGAGAGAGCTGTTTAATCATCCATTGTTAGCTGTATAATTGAGAAATGGTAAAGGCAGCTATTTACCCAGTGAAAACAAACTGGTTGTTGCCTGAATCCAGATTGTCTAGATGCAGCCACTTTTTTTTTTTAGCATTTTAGCATACACTACCAATATAAACTCTGATTAAATTATTCCCATTTATCCACCATGAATAAATTGAATTGCATCTTTATTTAACTCTTTTAAATAAAGAGTTGTTTAAAAGAATCCTATGTCATCCATAGGGTTCAGCCCTTCTAACCCTACTGGCACTTGAACTTGTACCCTTCCCTAGCACTTTAATAATCTTGTTCCCAAAGAAATGCACTTTGTGTTGTAAGTCGCTCTGGATAAGAGCGTCTGCCAAATGCCTATAATGTAATGTAATGTAATGTAATGTTTTAAGAAATTACAAATTTTAAAAACAACTGCTCTGTGTTTTTGTTTTAACTTAATTGGTAGCCGCCACCCTCTTCTGAATTGAATATTTGTAACTCAACCCCTTTAATGCTACAACTACTGTACTCACTCCCCAAATAAAGGCACACAGCTCTTTTCTGCATCCTGTGATTAAATTACAGCTCCTGTGCGCTCCAGGCTACAGAAAAGTGCCTCTGTTTGTAACTTATGGCCACTTAATTCAGGACGCCACACCGACAGGCCAGAGAGAGTGCACTCATTACCGAAGCACGGTATCAGAGCCACCATCTACCAGGGCAAAGTAGAGTCGACAAACCGTCTGTGCCTGCTCCACACATGAGTTGTTTTCAACGAGGTCATGACTTTACACTTGTTGTCAGAGATACAGGTCTTCCCTGGCTAAAGGGCATTAACTAGGGAGGGGCTGGAGAAGTGCGTGGAGCAGCAGGACAAGCTCATTTGCACACAGTATCTCATAGAACATCAGAGGGACACTGGGTGAGATTCTATCAGTAACATTCAGGGTGGGACCCAATCAAACACACTTAGTCTCTTTAAGGTAGTAGTGTAGTTGAGGGTACACACAAATATACAGAGTATACATATCTAAACTTCTGTGGGTGAACAGTATACTCACATATTAATCTAATACTATTATAATCACCTCCTTAGTTACTACTAAAGCACTACTTTAAAGGCATACACAATTAAATCAAAATGGTCATCGGGCTCTTTAAGGTGCAAATGCTGTTGTATTTTAAAAGGAGACATTACAATGTTCGTTTATCTCATATAAACTATGGCACATTCAAAGACAATTATGTTGTAATAATATTCTGTAGATAAGTCTGTTCTCACTGAATTGCACTCTTGCGTAGGTGGTATGTTTGCATCTTATCTAGAGCTGTATAAGGCTGATAAAAGATTGAAATATAAAAAAAGTTTGCAGCCTGGCAGCATTTTTTTTCTTGCTGGGTTTGGATTCAGAATCTATTTGTGCTGCAGGCGTCGATTAATAGCATAAGGCCCTATAAAGATAAGAGTAAACCCCCACTGCCTCCCACCCTGTCAGATTTCCTCTCACTGGAACATGATCACCCATCTTGTGTGACTGCAGGCCACGAGCCGGAACTTGAGTCCAGGCTCATTGGGAGGGGAACGGATTGCTTTTCGTTTGGGCGCGCTGCTGAGGCCTCGGCGTACCACACCACTCCCATTCACCTCACCAGCTCAGCTCGCTTTGGCACAAACTGTCTATGTGCCCATGGGCCATATGGTAAAATTCACACTGGGCAATGTGCGAAAATCTTACCCTCACCACTTGAGGCAGTGCTGTGGGAAACTGTCACTGTTGGAGTCGTGCTCTTAGAGTTGCATTCTAATTTTTATTCTCCAACTCATTAGTCCAAAGGGAATTTCTCTAGTCTAACTCATTAGTCCAAAGGGAAACATTCCTTCTCTATGATTTTATACATTTACAGAAGAAACAAATTAATGTAATTTTCAATTTTTTTGTGAGACCTATGTGAATCATTATTTTGAAAAGAAAAAAAAACACAAGTTAGAGACAACTGTTCTTAAATCTTTGAAGAGGCTGGGTTTGAAGCCGATGAGTAAACAAAAACACTGATCCAGGAAGTGGTCAAACCATTTCCCACAACACACTGCAAAAGACTCTAAACAAAGGAGAACTCCGTCTCAGACGGATGGGCATCAAAGCAATGAGGTGACAGAAGGTGACATACTCGCACACCACAGGCCCTGGGGGGGGGGGGAGGGGGCAGAACTACCTCACCCAAATCCTCCCCAGATAATCATCAGAACATCCCTGCTCTCATCTTTGATGCCATTATTGGGCAACTTATCTTCTGGCTGCAGGTGTTTTGTAATCAGACACTGACAGGTGAAATTCTTCGGCTCCATGTGATCAACTGGGATATAAACGACTCAGAACCCCTGAGGGGGCTTTAGTGGTTTCCTCCACTGTACGCACCCTTTCTATCAGTGCTTCTCAAGTTTCTATCTATTGTCACCAGACTCCATTTTACACAAATGGGTTCATGTCAGTGACCAGGTTTCTAAACCACCAACAAATAACACTCAATTTTCAAATTTATTTCACCCTCAATCCATTATATTATCTTGCACCATTGCACAGAAAACAAAAGTATGAGTCCATCTGGATAATTGAAGTCAGAGCAGCACACACAGCGTATTACAGCAGCATATGTTTTTCCTGCAAACGCGTTTGTCCTCAATTTTAACAACAACATTACGTGGATATTGTACACAACTGCTGTCATTAGGGATGAGTTGAGTCTTAGCCAGCATATGGGACAAAGACCAGAACAGACAATGAAACACGCTGGCAGAATCACAGATCTGTATCATAAGCCCGCAGTGGCCCTTTCACCAAACTACTGCAAACCAAACTCTGTTTGAACCCGATGGCTAACTGAGGACATCCACAAATAAAACATATACATACAAGAAGCTATGGAAACTCTTGCCCCAACTGCGGTCCAACTGAGTACAATCACAGCTATCAGCACTAACTTAGGTACCCCAGCTTCCCAACTATTATTATTATATTCATTCTTCAAGACTGCCATATTGTTTTCCTTCACTGTATATATTTTGTTGTACATTTTCTACCTTGAGGCCCTACCTGTTTCCTTGACCTGCCTCTCACCATAGGACAGTTTTACTGAGTGTAGTATGTCCCTAGGACTTTGTCTTGTCCTATGTGCATTTGTTGATATTTTATATCTATGTTTTATCCACGTTTTACCTATATGTATGTCACTGAATTTGGCCATGAGATATAAAAAAATGCATTGTTTAGTATTTTATTGCAGTGGCAAGCAGTAATGCTGGGGGGTTGAATGAACCATACTTGGATGGAGCTACCATATATTATTAGCTATCAGCTTGATTATTTGGTATGATGACCTCTCTGATTGGTTTAAAAAGTCAAGAATGACACAGGAGCGTAGCTCCAAACCAATGGGGTTAATCAAACTGTGACTGAGCCATGACTAGTGAACAGTTACAGTCAACCAGGCCTGTGGCCGCTTGCCACAACCGTTGCGCACTCCTGCTGGAAAAGTATCACAAGTCAAGTTCCCTCCAGATTAGTGGATCTACAGTGACACCTTGTGGATAAGGGTTGAAACAGGGCTGATACCTCTCTAGTCACATGGTTGGGAATCTCTATGGGAAAATCACATTTACATTCAGGCATGTATCCAGAGTGACTAACACAGTTCACATTTCCATACGCTTCCCTGGATATTTTACTAAATCAATTGGAGTCAAGTACACCTGACTCAAAGGTAAAACAGCACTGCCGTTCCTTGGAATCAAACCTACCTCCTCTGAATTGGAAGACCATAACGATTACACTACACTGTCCCTCAAATAGATGAGCGAGTGGTGGGCCCTTTTTATAGCTAGCAAAACCATGTGTTTATGTAAAAACCATAGCTATAATAACACATGATGGAGCTCCAGCCATTTAAGATGATGCCATATTCAATGCTTATATCATTTTGAGAAATTATTGATTTACATGTCACCACATTTTTGTATGACAGTGAAAGTACATCATCAAGATGCTAGCAAAAACATTTTTAAAAGAAATAACATGATCGCGCGCACACACACACACACACACACACACACACACACACACACACACACACACACACACACACACACACACACACACACACACAGTGTGAGGAAGTGACACCAGGCCAGTGTTTTCTGTGTGTGCACACCTTCGGTTATCTCCTTCTCTCTGATCTCTCTCAGTCCACAGTGACAGTAACTTCCCACAATTCTAAGCTTCCACGGCCCCCGATTCCTTGGTCATCATTTTAGATCTCACTTTGTCCTGCTGATCTCTGCACCCACAGTGTCCTTGCGGTGTTGCCAAGCAGCAAGGTCCTAAACTCCAAGGGCCCCATGGTGACCATGTGTGTTACCTAGAGACCACCACATCCATATGACACCACGATCTCTGAGGGGAGGGGAAGGGGGCAACTTTAACATATGGGCTGAGAAACTCACCCCCCCCACACTCTGCACTAAAGCCTGCCTTTCCATGCTCATAACTTTAAGTGCCATCAAGAGATTAATAAGAGATAACAAGGATTATGCAATAATCCTGATGGATCTGGAGACAAGCACTTAAATCCGCTGGAACTACAGCATATGTCTGCATAGAAATGGATACTATTATGTCACATATGAAATCACACAATAAGTAGATTACTGTTCTGTCCTGTTCCAGACAGTGAGGGAAGATTTCTTACAAGGCTTGCCACAGTACTGCTATGCAATTCAGGACAAAAATATTACACTATTATTTTATACATGTATGCACTGGGATTGTTTTTTTTTCCATGTAGTTTTTCTGCATTGCAGTTGAACAGTGATATGCACCTTGGTATAATGTATTGTGCTGACTGCATGCCCTTGATCTTGCTGAGCTTATGAAATGAACTGTGCATATTTTGCCACGATGGCCTTGTAAGTTACTCTAGACAAGGATACACTGGTCAAATAGACAATATACATAACTATAAAGACAGTCTCATTTACAAGAGATCAAACTTACTGCGCAAGCATAATGATATGAAAATAAAACCACAAAACACACAAAGTCCCAGTGCTGAAGTATGCTTCACACTTACATAATGGGGCCCCTCCATAACTTTCCCTGGCTGGTACTGGCTGTGTGAGCCTTCCTCTCTTCCATAGGACCGGCTCGTTCAGAGGCTAGCTGCTCAAAGTCCTGGTGCTCTACAGTGAGCCAGCAGAACGGGACACGCTAACGGGAGACTCGGGGATAGAAGCACCAGCTCAGCAGCATCGCTCCTCCCTCTGTCAGCGAGACGATTCCCACACACAGCTCAATGAAGTAATTATTGACTGATCTCCTCTCCCACCCTCTCTGTTAGCATTCGCTTGTGCCCAATGCAGCCTGAACCCAATACTGTATGATTCTCTACGTGCGCGCACACACACACACACACACACACACACACACACACACACACACACACAACCACACACACACACACACCCCACACACACACACACACACACACACACACACACACACCCCCACACACACACACACACACACACACACACACACACCACACACACACACACATACACACACACCACACACACACACACCCCCCACACAACCACACACACACACACACCCACAACCCCCACACACACACACACACACACACACACACACACACCCCCACACACACACATACACACACACACCCACCCCCCACACACACACACCCACACCCCCCACACACACACACACCCCCCACCCCCACACACACACACACACACACACACACACACACACACACACACACACCCCCACACACACACAAAGCCAAAAAGTTGTCTTGAGAAAAGACATAGATGTGATGCTCTACAACAGCTGCAATGTGACACCAACTACAGCTGTAGGGTGCAACAAGGAGAAGATCATAACCAAGGACAGGACTATGCCTGGATAAGGTTTCATTTTTAATACCCCACTGATTCCAGCAGTGGCAGAGAGAAATTGTTTGTAAACAGGGTGAATCAGTGGGCTCATGTTATTAAAGGAAGAAAACTGAGGGCAAACTATGACCGTTTATGTTGGAGACTTTGATGGTGAACAAGTCTCTCTAGTTTGCCTATCTGGCTGCTGTGATCAATATGCCTGCCTCAACACTCAAAGTGTGTCCATAAATGGACACATTTCCCATCAAAAACACTGTGATGACAGGGACAGCCAAAACCATCTAAACCCTAACATTAACTCTGACCCTTGTACATTTTTCAAAGTCTCTGTAAAATAATGTGGGTTCAATACAGACACGGCCTATAAAGGTTTGTGGGAATCAGCAGATGAAACAAACACTTAAATACAAAACTGGATTTCACACAAAGTGGCGTTAGAAATTCCTCTGTAGTTTCTAACTGAAGTCATGAGGTCATCCATTTGGTCAAAAACACTGCAGTGACACCAATACCCAGAGATATACGCTAGAACAGAGATCAATGACAAATAAAGAAAACGTATGGGTGCAGCAATGTCTAAAGCTGCAAAAAACACAATTCTCCAATCAATGTCTATAGAAGTCCCAGTCTCGACATGACGTCCTATCACATGCTTTATCATTTATCACTCTGTCCCCAATGAAGAATGGTGCTTTTCTCATTCAAACTCTTGACTCATAAAACCAGGAAGCGGCCTATTAAAAAAAAAAACATGACAAGACACTGTCAGTAAGCCCCCCCCCCACTCTAAAACCCTGTAGCCACTACAACTAATATTCAGCCCAACCATAATATGCTTTCAATTGCAAATCATCCGTGCTGCAGGACAGTGACCACATTTGCAAGATAAATACAATAAAGTGATACCCTGCATTGTAGGGGATGGCACGATCTGCACCGTTAAACCTGGCGCAGTTGAATGGGATATACATGACGAGAAGGAGGGAACCATTCTTTAGGGACCTGCTGAGGCAGACAGGATTAGCCTCACACCATCCTTCATATGTGGTAAGCTGGTATTATCCATGCAGTCCCATGCAAAGATTACACTCAGCTCAGGCTGAGAAGGGCAAGGCGCTGAAGAGCTTTGCTTCGCTATCGTTACCTAATCCTGCCGGCATTCTTTTCACACACCACGCCCCCTTCGGCAACTCCCTTCTGCTGCCATTTCACAAGGGTTTATTTATTTATGTATTTACTTTTTAATTTTTCAGTTTTATTTGATAGTGACAGTAGAGAGAGAGACAGGAAGGGAGAGGGGGATGACATGCAGTGAGGGGCCTGGGCTGGATTTGAACCCAGGCCGCTGTTGTAGGGGCTTAGCCTTATGTGGCACGCACTCTACCTGATGAGCAACCAGGGCCCACCGAAAACCAGGGTATTTATACCATACATTTAGGCCATTCTTGGAAAGCCACAATAAAAGGTTATGGTCAAGACTTTTAGAATACAATGTCAGTGGAATACTAGGGTCTGTAGTATAATCTAGGGGTTAAAAACACCCTAGTATTTTGTTTCTGGGAACCATGTACTTAGGCTGTACTAGTGTTCTGGCAAGCCTGCACTTCACTCATGCATTCTATTTCATTCAATAAAAAAAAATTAAACATCAATGTATTTCAGTGCCATGAATTGTCTGACACACAGCTATAAAAGGGTATTTGCATAAGTAAATATGATCTATCTGTGAGACGGTTCACATGTGAATTCAGGCCGACCTCATGCAGTAGGACTGGGATCACACACCACACACCACTCTGCTCACAAATATGTTAAGACGAGAACAGGCCATTCGGCCCAGCTGAGCTCACCATTTCAATTAAAGAATATCCAAGACTTTACCAAGTCTGGCCTTGAACACAGCAAGGGTCTCTGCTTCAACTACATGACCTGGCAACCTATTCCATATATTGATAACTCTTTATGTAAAAATAATGCTTCTTTATATCATGTAAGGAAAATATACAGTACATTTTCATTCTTTTCATTACACATGTTTCCATTTTCTAATGGCCCCTTGTCAAACAGACTTAATTACATTTAAAAAATCTTAATTACAAAAAAAAAGTTTGCTGTATGTAGATGACTCTGCAAGCATGTTTAAGACAGTCTGAAAGTACGTATGAAAGTCCGTATGTTTGAAAGCATGTAGGATGGAGTGCGATGAAACAACAGCAGGCAATGTCCAGGGCCTCTGACCATACCGAGGGGTCACCTTCTGCTCCTTTTGGAAATGTAATGGTGAAAATAAAGTGGACTCATAAGGTCTTTTGGTCTGTGAGTTAGACAGCAAATATGACAGTGACAAACTGACAATCCAACCTCAGTCAAAGCCAAAGTCAAGCAAGAACTGCTCAAATCATGCCTAATATTTTCCCCTCAAGAGCTTAGGGTCATAACTACAGGGACCAATCAGATGGCTCAAGTAACTACAGGGACCAATCACATGGCTCGAGTAACTACAGGGACCAATCACTTGGCTCGAGTTGGTTATCCCATGAGTGAAGGGAGGCAACTCATAACCAAAGGAGAATGTGAATTACCCTTTGCATGGGGAGTCTACCTAATTATAACCAATTTCAACATGATTTCAGCAACATGGTCATTTGAGCAAAAGCTCAGCATTAATGGGCACATGACCCAGTGCACACTATGTGCTAATGCTGTATTTCTATTGACATTATAACACTCTTTACACACCCAAAGTTATCTGCTGGACATGCAAATACCTACATATCCTACAATACCTACGAAGGTCCAGAGTTCACAAAAACAACTTACTTTAAATAACGGCGTTACAAAAAATGATTAAGATTAGCTTTAAACAAATGAGATGAACTAAGGCAGCAAAATAAGGCAAGAATTGGAATTGTGAGAAGAAGACATGAGTGAAACAGTGTGAGAAACAGCTGACTGTGTTCAGACAGGAAGACTGCATCTGTCTGCAATGTTACTCTGCGTGTGTCAGCTTCCCCAGTGTGGAATGGACCACCATCACATGCAGAATGTCTCCATTTAAATCCGCTGTGCGCTCTGATTAGCTTTAATCCCGCTCGGCCTTGTGAACTTTAAAAAATAACAGCTTTTGAGCTTAACATTAATGTGGTCCTTGGCATACCCCCCGTTCAGAACAACCATGTCACGAAGCAGGTCGCACAGGGCGAAGACCCCTTGCTCAAACACTACAATATTATAAGAGTGTCTCTTTGAAAAACTCAGACATTACACATTACTCATACTAATGAGGTAAAGCTGTGGACAGTCCAGCCCTTTTCAGCCAGCGCCCAGGAAATGCTAAACTTTATCTTGAGCACTTTCACAGTCACCTGCTTCCCTTCTACATGCCTAATTTCATAGGTTAGCATCACACATATTTAGCATCCTGTCTTTTGAGTAATGCTTCATATAAAAGTAGCGAAAGCATTGCTGAACACCTTGTCAAAGACAAGTCTGGAAAACTTTAAACTTTAAAGACAGCAAGACAAACAAGCAGAAAATATGTTTCAAGTAAGTACCTTCTCTTGACTGGGTGTAATTATCTTCTCTATCTCCTGTGGTCAGCTGATTCTCACGCATGTGCATGTACGTGTGTGTGTTTGAGTGTGTGTGAGAGCGAGAGAGAGAGAGAGAGAGAGAGAGAGAGAGAGAGAAACCCATCTCTTATCTGTGTGCAGTGCACCCTTTGAGTGTGTGTGTTTTCAAGAGGATGAGTGTATGAGTGTCTAGTGCACTCTACACAAAAAAGGGTGATCCCTTTGCCCCCTTCCCCTTATGGTGACACAGGTGACTCAGAGGGGAAGGTTTGAGCACAGCTCAGGTGACGGACAGACGCACTGGAGACTAAGCTAAAAGGTATCACCTTACAGCTGAACTAGCCACTAATGAGCTGGACTGGTATCCCGAGAATAAAAAAAAAACATTTAATTAGCAATTATAAGTCTTCCTAGGCTTGAAATGCCACCAAAACACAATTGTGGTCACCTTAAGTTTAAACAGTATGTTTTGAATTTAGCTTCAGTTGTCTCTATAGCTCACAGCTTCTGGGATGGCTTCCAGCTTCACAAACAGCAGCTGTGGTTGAGACAATGCAATTGGAATACATAGGAACATGCTAGGCATGCATAATGACATTACATCTTCCAACAGCCAGGGGAATAAAGATGACTCAGAAGGAGAACAGACCACGAAAAAGAGTGACCACTGTGTGTTTAGCGCTCTGAAACATAGCTCTGAAATTTTCATCACACTGAACCCTTGTTAAACTGGACTAATTGGAGGAAAAGGGAGTGCGATATAACTGGGTGAAAATAAAAAAAAACACACAGTAGTCCCACTTCGGCTGAGGTACCAAGCCATGTTTACTCATAGTTCGGTGTACAGCAAAACTCAGGAGGTCCTCAATACTCTACCAGCTACATCAGACCACCTTACCTGCTGACCAGTACTATTCCATCACACCCAGGCACACTCTTTGTTATTCAGGCAAGGTGTCTGTCCTCTGCACACAGAGGTCCACCATAAGTAAACACTGTGTTGAGTTTACAACACAATCATTTCACTATATATTGACCACTTCCTTTGAATCGTCCCCACACTGCGACACCAAATCGTTGGTGGTTAGAGGTCTGAACTTGTCCAATATTAACCAAAACAGATCACACATGTTGTTACAGCAGAAACAGTCCGTTATAACCCAAATCGATTTTAACGAGGTCCGCAATAATGAGGGTTCAGCGTACTTAAAACAAAAATTTGTATGTTTGTATACAGATTGATTGAATGAGGCAAGGAATAATTTTATTAATGTTACAGTAACTCTATAGTGTTAACTCAAAAGTATCTACAGTATTCACGACAGAGCTACACACATACATGACATACGCAAAGAGTCTGTAGAGATAGAAACACAATAAGAAATAAGCTATTTTTGGTTCATCAGATGTTGCGTATAAGTGCTGGAGGTTTCAAAAACAGCAAGGAATGACATCACCCCAGACTTTAGGAGGACTTCTCTGTTCTCATTAACTCATCTGCTCTCTTTCTTCGCACACTTTCTTAATTGGTACGTGTTTAGGGTAAACCCAGTAAAAGTGAAAGGTACCAGAGAAACGAAACCATAAAAGTACTCAGAGGCAGGTCAGGAATGGCTCTGAGACAAGGGAAAGGGTTTGTGGGTAAATGCACTCACCCCATCCTGTTGGGAGAAGAGACTGAGGCAGTGTCGGAGGGCGGCGCATGTCTCGTTGGAGAGCTGGCTCATCTCATTGATCTTCTGCAGGATGTTGGCCGACAGCTCTGCCCAAACAAAAGCCACGGGGCAGAGTCAGAGGACAGCAGGCACAATATGCTTGGAAAAAAATGAAACTCACAACGATTATGAGCTCCAATGCACATCTTTATCACCTAGTATCATTCCCAATGGTGCTTTCTCCTGGGAAAATTAAGTATGAATAAACAAAAAATAAAGATGTCTGTAAAAAAACAGTAGCACATTACTTAGAAATGCCTCCCAGCATGTAAAGTCAGTACCTGTGATATAATTTTTGAGGTACACATTTCTGTCAGGAATGTGTATAGCTATAATTATGCGACAGGTATTGCCTTTACCCAGCATCAAAGCCAAATGAAAGTTAAGGATGGAGGTGCCTTACGTTTGGACGCCTCATCTCTCTTCGCCATGGCTAGGAACGCTGACACTTCTGTCTCCAGTCTCTGCTGGCAGGCTTCAGCTTTCTGCCAACAGAGGGCCAAATGTGTGAGTAAATCTCAGTGGTCAACCAATCCCCTTGATTAACAATAAAACAAGTAATTCATGGAGTAATCAACACCAATTGATATTATTAGATTAAAAACACCCATGGACATAACAAATGTAACACTAGTTTGCAAAGAACAGCAATTTTATTACAAAATGAAATTGGTAACCATTTACAAGCTGGTGTTGATTACTCCACGAATGAATTGGCTTATTGTTATTGAGCTGTCGTCCAGCCGTCACTGGTACAGACACCTCGACAGCCGTTCAGCAGGTGGACAAATGCAATTAGGCTCTTAAGTTGTGCATGTAAAAGATGACGGTGTGTCCTTACAAGGTTTAGGTCTAACATCATCAAAGATGTGTGTGAAAAGTGAGTGAAAAACGTACAGCGACATAGTGTCATTCCCATTAACAACCTAGCTACTTATCAACACACTCACAATCTTAGGCCTTCCTTACAATGCTCTGGTCTCCATCTTGAAAGGAATTTTTACATTTTTGACACAGTCTCCTCCACAGTCTCCATCTTGAGATTTAACCAACACAAGTAAAATAAAAATAACTTCTGCAACATCTTACAGATCTGTGCTTCTGGCCAAAGTACAAAAACCTAAGGATGTTTCCCTTGTACAGCAGTGGGTGTGAAACATTTCTGACACAAGTCAGCAGTGAAAAACAAATATACTAGCTTTGTTTACTACACTGCAAAACCACAGTGCTGCTGCTAACTTTTTTATCTCACTAAAACATCTCTGATCCTGATGCTGGCAAGATCACTTGTTATTTCCTCTTTCACTCTTTAAACTTAAAGTTTAAACTCAACACTGCCCTGTGAACCTAGAGGACTAACCAGAGGATCCACCAAAGTTTCTACACCAGTTAAAATATCCAAAAGCCAAAACCAATTTGCCTGCATGTGGCAGAATTAAGATTTCACAGGACTGAAAAGGCTTTGTAGACAATGATATACAGTATAACAGATGCTTTGCTGCCATCTATTGACAATATTTAGCAGCACTTGCATCACTGTCATTTGTAATCATGCTCATTATTTACTGATAACACATCACAGTTTATGGGTCAGGTGAAGTGAAGAAAAACTGGAAATTAGGGACAGAATGTACCCACACTGAGATAAGAACCTGTGCCCCATGTTGTGTCCCAGCACTGTGTGACTGTGCGAAACAGCCTCACAGACACTGCTCCAGCCATGAGGAACCCCGTGTCCCTCCCTCTGCTTGGATTGTACCGGCCCTCACAGGTCTCTATCCCTGATATATGAAGATCTCTTAAGGCTGGTTTATACTCCGTCAGGCGACCGTCGCTGCAACCAACGACATCGCCGCTCTTACACACTCCGCGTGGTGATGGGCAGTCTGCTGACTGCGCATACAGCTCTAACATACTCTGCGCAGCAATGGGCGGCCGCAGATGGGCTCCCCCTATTAGCTGGGCTATGCTATTGATTTCCACCTCTTATCCATAGAGTTTTTCCTTCCAATAGTAACCCTAGGCTTCCTCTGGGTGGTTGGGGTTTCAGGTCTGGGATGTATGTATACTAGTTTCGTGACAATGTTCTTCTAAAAAGCACTACACACATCAAGTTTAACTGAATTTTCGAAGCAAAGGCCAATTTCACATCAGAGACCACTGTAAAAACCTTCCACTCCATGACAGACATGCAATAGTAGAGAAGAGTCCGGGCTCTCACCTGGAGCGAGTCAGCTAGCTCACTCACTGATATCACTTCCTCTTCCTCTTCCTCACTGCCCTGTTCCTGGGAGCAGTAGTGCGTGCTGTAAGCTGCATGCTCCTCCATAGCCTCCATCCATTTCTTTTAACACACACACACACACACAAACACGAACACAGAGACTCAGCACAAGCCCAGCAGTGTATATGAGAGGTGTGTAATGAAGGAGAGACCTGTTTGTAAATGTGCAGAGGCTTCAAGGGTGCGCTCACATGGGTTTAATCATGCCAATGATGTAATAAGACAAGCCAGCCACATTCCTGGGCTACACTGCCTGTATTGAGGCCTCAGCCAAAGAAAGAAATGTAATGTGATGTCACTTCCTGTGCAGTTTTCTCAGCAATCAGAAACCAGTTCAAGGAAAAGTGTGACATCGGAGCTCTTTTAGGGGCTGTTGTAGTTGCCAAAAATGTTGTAAATGTAATTGCTAAAAAATGGTAGTCATCTTACATATTTTAATGTGAAGACAATATTATTATGGATATCTGTGACAAGATACTGTGTACTATTCACCAAAATGACACACGTATATGTGGTGCTACATGAATGAAACTGAACACATCTCACTTTTCTTGTCCCTTCAGGATCATTCTTTGGGGAAACTTTAAAATGATGGACACTGTCATCAAAGCACTTGAGGGTGAAAAAGCAGTTGTCCCGGGCTTTGATCTTCGACAGAAACAACAAAAACAACAAAAAGGAAAATAGCAAAAACCAAAAATTAAAACCTTTGCATTGTAAAATTGAACAACAGAAAGACAGGTCACAAGAAGGATAAAAGTGAAGGGGATTTGGAGAGAAACTCCATTTGCATCACTAGTTAACATTCACAGCTGATGCTTCTCAGAATATAAACAGTGTAATATCACAATAATGTATATTCAGGCAAAAGAGACTTCATTAATATTCAGTATCAACTGATCATTCATTGTGTTGTCACACTGTATTTCTGCTCAAAATGACATTATTATTTAAGATTTACATTCAGTTATGCAGTTTTTCCTTTAGCTTTTTTTTTACAAAATGAAAAGTGTATGCGAAAAAGATAGCCAACATAATAACAATAATAGAAACGTAAACAAACACAATAGCTGTGATTCCTTATAGGTGATACAAAGATAGTTCCTGTCTATATTCTTTTTACAACTCGATATCAGCACCACCAATTATTGTTTAGCAAAATAAAAATCTTTGGAATTTAGTTACGCGCACTGGTACCCTTTGTTTAATGTAGTCATGTTTCGCTATCAGCACATGCCTCTATTGGAGCTGTACCAGTGTGCAGAGGGCCACTGTAAAGAGCAGAAGTAGGGAAAGGCCCCACCTACCATGCAGTGTGCCTGGGTCAGAGGTTTGCATCCCTGCCTGCGAATGTTTGCAGCTGCATCGGACCTTCGGGGAGAAACAGACGGGTCTGAAGGCCTTCACAAAACCTCACATCGCAAAACTCAAATGAAATAAACAATTTTTTCTAATGCATTACATGTAAATAGTGTTGATTCCCAGTGTGTATGCACATAGTTGTAATTCCAATAAAAAGCTGTTCACAATAAACAAAACTCTCCAAAACTTAATTGGTTTGATTTCTTTGCTTTCATTTTTTTTACTCCCCGTTTAGAATTTACCCCATGCAAAGAGCAGTGAAGCTGAACCCTTATCATTGTTTTGACACAGTTAACTGCAAGCCAGCAGTGCTAGAAAGAGGCAGCGCCGCCATGCAGGGCCAATGTCTCAGTGCAAAAAATGTGTGGCCTCGGGGAGGAATTGGCACAGCAAAAACCTTGTTAAACCTGATGGGGCTGGGCCTGACCTGCTGTGTCCTGTAGCCCTGAGCAGCATCTCAAAGTCAGCTAATTATCCAAACAGAGGGTCTGTCCAGGGCCTAGCTTACGCCCAAAGTCAGTGACATCATATCCTAAGCAATTAGGACATTCTCAGGCTGCATCAAGGCTGATGTAAGCAGCCGAGTTGCAACACTGATGGCTGTCTGGTGCACCCCCCCTTTCTGTGTGGAGCAGACCATTTTCGGACGCAGACCACCAGTCAGACTGGGGTGAGAGGACCTACTGTTTTGGGTACCAGGACAGGACCCCATCCTGCAGGACCACCCAGTAGGAGCGCCAGCCAAAAAATCGGGAGCTCTGAGAGAGGGAACGCAAGGACGAAGGACGGTTATTTTGATGCAGTTGCTTGTTTTCTCATACAATCACTGCTGATGTGCGAGATTCAGCAAAATTAAGTGGGAGCCGATCTTGATTTGTGAATGGGCCGTTACTATGGTCACTCACAGTTCGCTCATTCGGCACGTGTTTCCCACTCAACCTAGAAATATGTTACACAAATAGAAGGTTACCTTCCATAGAGGGCCTTCTAACGGCTGAGCGTTCCGAACCAAGCCCTTGCAAAGAAACAACACACATTACACATCATGAATGTAATACACCAAAGAATGAGAAAATACGACTATATAACGATGAGAAAAGGCTATCCGGCCACATCAGTTATCTACACAGAGAACATCCAGTACTGCATCGAGATATGGGTGTGTATTAGTGCTGACCGATAAACTGTATTTTCATAATCACGATATGAACATGCACGATATGAAAATGCGCGATATGAAAATGCCTTAAACGCGATGAATAAGGAAAATAATTTTATTTGCACATGCCATGCATGTACACTCAGCATGCAAACATTTTGACCTATCAGAGAGCAGACAGCAGTCTGGCGTGCACAAATGGCTGTCAAAGCCGATGCATGCACACCGATGATGTCATACACAAGACGAGGAGGAAGCAAACTAAGAAGCACCTGGGTTGTGTGGCAGTATTTTGGTTTTACACGTGACGACCACACTCAAACAGCAGTTATATGCGGTAAAGATTTACTGGTCACTGAGAAGTTGGGAGTGATGTTTTCTTTACCCAAGAAGAACAGGAAATATGCATACTGAAATTGTCATTATTCCATATTTTATATATACTTAAATATAATCAAAATGGATTAGATACATGAAGCTTTGGTTTATCGCATCGCATATCGCCATCGTGATAATCCATAAATTAATCGGACATCACATTTTTTCTCCATATCATGCAGCCCTAGTGTCTATGTTACTTCATGAGATAGCAGACTGTTCCTCACATTGAATTCCTCATTCATCAATTTTTAATTTTAATTTAGAATTACTTGTTCAGACGATATAACTCAATGAAAAATTGTGACTAATTAAACCAATTTATCAGCCTGGTTAAGTACATTAGCAACACAAATTACCTCTACTGTTAACTAGACTGCAGAGGAGAACAGAGAACGTGTGAAGC
This sequence comes from Albula goreensis, assembly GCA_022829145.1. Classification (NCBI taxonomy): domain Eukaryota; kingdom Metazoa; phylum Chordata; class Actinopteri; order Albuliformes; family Albulidae; genus Albula; species Albula goreensis. The sequence continues at coordinate 6,186,035 of CM040753.1, read as the reverse complement.
TCACCTTCTTTACTGGGCTCTCTAGGATGTGCCTCATCTCCACATCACTGGCCAGGTCAAAGGCAGTCTGATCTACAGAGGTCAGTAAACAGGTCACTCACTGCTGCAATACGGCCAGCTTTCACCATCTCAGTCCTCTGACACAGGAGAGACGCAAGCCACAAGCCACTGCCAGTACCTACACGCCTGATGTATACAGACATTTCATTTTCCACACATTAACACACATGCACAAACGTGCATGCGTGCACACACACGCATGCACACGCGCACACACACACACATGCGTGCACGCACACACACACACTCATACATACATGCACACAGATACACACAAACACAGACCCATGTTTGTCCATTCCTGGCACTGAAAAATGGGCACAGTGAGAAGATAAAAATAGACACATTTTAAAAAGCATGGCATGAAACTCTACTCATGTTTGATTTCACTCCTACAGACATACTTGTTTGCATGCTCTTAATTACGTTACTCATGTCTTTTTATTTTTTAAATGAATAAAATGAGCAAAAACAAAGAAAAGATCTGTCCCAACAAGATATGAGATTCAAGAGAAAATGAAATAAAACATGATAATAAAAATAATAAATTAAAAATATACATTAGTTTTTTTTTAAAAAAGTAGTTTTTACCGTTTTTGTTCTTGATGTTAGGACTGGCCCCAGCCTTCAGAAGCCTGAGGGCACACTGTTTCTGGCCTCTGTAGGCAGCACAGTGCAAAGGTGTGTTTCCTAGCAGGTCTTTACAGCCGATATCAGGTGGCCTTTTTCTGTTCAGCTTAAATAAAGCAATTATGAAACAACAAATTAATAAATAAACTATAAAGTATAAGTATTAATAAATAAAGTATAAAACAATAAATCAATCAGATCAAATATATAATCACTGAGGAGACAAATGAAACAATACCATGAATAGCTTCCAATTCTAGGCTCTTTTTGCAAAATATTCTTGATATTAAAAAGTTTTTTGTACACACACACACACACACATAACAGCATATTCTCCATATCTAAACATGGAGCTGCCAACGGCAAAGTGCTGTCACTACTCAATGCTTGAAAGTTTCATCGGTGACAGAGACATTGTACTTGCAAGAGCCCTCATTCACTGACTGGTTGCTCACAGGCATACAAATCTAAGACACGGTTGTTGGTAATGTCTCATTGTGGAGCTCACCAGCTGGTTCAGGGTGTGCGTGTCCCCTTCCCGCGCTGCGTCCAGTAGCTGCTCCTCCATCTTCCTCTCTTCTGTCCTCTCTGCCGCTGGCCACACGGATGGTAAAGCAGTAACAGTGAACAGGCAGCAGTCACAGACAACTACATCTGTAGCATGTACCGACAGAACAACTGTTACCACAGCCAATACCTACAGAGCAGTGCTGGCACAAGCACCATTACACCTACTGAGACCAAAATGAAAACAACCATGACAACGGTAATGCTAATGTCAACAATGACGACAACAACGTGATGATGTAGCTCCTAACTAAATCCCATTAACAGTTCACACTTTAGACACACTAACTGCATAAAAAAGTAGACAATAGTACAACAACAGTACAATAGTACAGAGCAGAAGTAACAAAGCACAACAGTTATACAAGAGCACTGGAACAGAGGCAAAAAATCAGTAAACAGGATAACAATTCTTGGGTAACATCTACAGAGAACCACCCCAAGTGAATTATGGGAATTTTTAAAGGCAAAGGTGGGTCTGTTCAAAGCATGCTAGGCATGTGTTGTAATACTGTTTGCACATTCCAGCAATTGTGACAGGTACGTGGCCATGTGACGCTGACCATGGTGCCTGGGATCAATGTTGTGAAACAGCACACTAATGCCACTTTTATCCCACAGATTTAAAAGACATGAATGCAATACGTGTAAATGTACAAAGTTTCACTGCTGGCATATGGTGACTACGGTCAAGACCAATTCAGAGTAAGAGCACTTGAAAAAATGAAATTATGACAAATCATAAGTAAACTTAAGTCAATTCATCAAGTACATTTGTCTCATATTCAGTTTTATTATTAAAAATTCATGTACCAAGAATAAACAACAAATATTAGTTTTGATTTACTGTCCTAATACTTACGCAGGCTGCTTCAGGCATCACTATGTAATGCCTCCTGCTGAAGGATAACATTGTTTACTCCATTACAGGAAAAAAACACACTAAACTCCCAGTGCATGCATGACATGTAACTGCAATTAAAAGGTCTCAAAATTCTGATCCATGTCAAAATCTTACTAATAAAACATACATTTGACATAACTTTAGAGTACATCTTATTTTTAATGGGAGTCCTTTATCCATTGCTGCTATTCACACAGGCCACTTTAAGCATTTTAGGCTTTCCTGTTAAAGTAATGAAAACAACACATAGCTGCATTCATTTGAAAATCATGTAATAATCTGGAAAAATTACTGTGATATGAGAAAAAAATCTGACTGCTCCACTGTGTCTTCATTGTAGTGGCTCCCATTTGCAACACTGATTTTTATTATTCTGTTTTTTTTAAAACATTCTAAAGCAGAAACTCAGTTGACTGCAGCTCATCAACAGACTTTCATTTACGCTGAAATGAGATCTTGAGGGCTCTTTCTGACAGACCAATCGAATCCGTGCCTAGATGCGGCGGAGAGCAGTCCTTATTGAGCGATGAAAGACAATTCTTGAGGCAAGAAAGAGAAGGATTAACCTTCATCTTTAGGGTGAACTATCCCTTTCAGACTGAAATTGCATGTGAAGAACAGACTGACTGACTGAAATGGAGGACAGTGAAGGATATCATATGCTATATTTTACTGCATTTTAAAAACAGTTTCAGCTTTTACTGCATCATTCTGATCCCTCAGAGTTTGAAACTAACAGAATGAGTGACCATCCTTTCGTGAACAGACAGTGACTTTGAGGCTAAAGTGTGGGAAAGGATTGAGGTCAGTAACATTTTCCATCTGTCACATCAAAACAAAGTCTTCCAAACATCCATCTGAGCTGAGTAAATAATATTTATATATTATGCAGAAGAGGCCATTTAAAATCTGGCTCTTTTCTGGCCTCATCAAAGCGTGACCTTCATCATTGTCTAAGGGCCGCAGGTCTCACGGCAGAGGTCAGGAGAGTAGCCCCTTGAGTCTCCTCTGTCCGACACCATTTTCAAAACGGCATAAGGCTGTCCACCTTCCACTAAATCCAGGAGACACTCGGTCGGCTAACGGGTCGACCATGATTGACAGCACGAACCTAGCGAGAAAATGCATCCCATATTTGACCCAAATTAAACAGGGCAGCTGCAGCAAGCGCTGTCTGAACATGGAAACCCAACTACGGAAATTACCACATCAATCGCAGCTGCCAAAAGCAAGGGCAGTGTCTATTTTTATGAGCAGTCATGTATTGATGCACAACTTGAACTTATGGCTTGTCCAAATGAGTCTGTCTGGCCACTCTTGCAACAATTCCTCAATAATTTTAGGTACCATCTACAATGATTGACTGTGTATTAAGCAGCTGTTAAGCCATGTATTCACTGGTATTGCTCGCCTGTGCTTTCTGTACATGTCTTTATAAAAAGCATAAAACCTATTTGTCCAATTTACGCTGTTGTGTCTTTCAACCAATCCTAACAGCCCCTCAGTATGCTGCATGTCATACTGCTTTCTGCAAGAAGTGGCAGCTGTCTCCTCCAAAAGGAGTGAGTGACCTTGCGTGGTCCACCCACAGATCATTGTCTGGCCAGGCCAGTCATGTGACATGGTTGTTCATTCCTTATGCAGAAAACTGAGGTTACGCAATTAACCCTTTGGTTTTGCAAGATTTGTGGATCCCTTAGAAGCATGACAGGGCAACATCCCATTAGAGCACAGCTGATGAGTGAAATAATTGACAGAGTGGACGTGACAGATGTAGGACAGAACTTTACCCAATATTGATTCAGTCAAAGATATACCATGCTGCTGTCTGTGAGCTTTCAGTGAGGTCCGACCCTCCATTGTATAAAGAGTACCACGGTGTTAAGACACTGTGTTTTGACATTTACACATAATGAAGCATGACAATGTTAATCAAGACCCCTTAACAAAGAAGATACTGTTTGCATGAGAATTTATTTGTCTGGCAGATTTGTCCTTTGTATGCTTTCTAATCTAATATGTCAGTGGACTCCATTTGAAAAGCTGCTTGCAAATAGCTGATAAACGGTGTTGACAAGCAGTACTTCTCCTGCAGCCAAAACTGTGCAAGTGACAGAGTGACAATAAAGGGTCGGTTAAGGCATGAAACCCAGTGTCACTGTGTCACACTCTGTGTCACGCTGTGGGCTCTGTGGCAGTGTGACAGAGACAGAGACAGTCACTCAACACCTCTTGGGCCTCAACTGACCAGGGAGGAATGTCAAAGAAGAGGGGATATAAGCCCTGGAGCCAAAACGCTCAAAACTCACTCATCCTCATTGACAAAAAAACCGAGGCAAACAAATGTTATTTGCTATTGCTATTCTTCACTGGAATCAAATTAATATGTGGATTATAATAATATTCAGACTGCATATTGCTTTGATGGTTTGTTATTTCTATGTATAATTTTAACAAACAGTGATGTACACACAGAAGTATGACCTGTTCTTCAGTTTAGTAATATAGCAAGAAAAAAAATAAACTGGTATAAACCACTCCTACTTATAGTGTGTTACTAATGTTATCACACGTTTTTTTTTGCAAAACACCAACAGTAGGTCTTACCTTCTAACATGGTTTTAATTTCTTCAACTTGAGTAACATCTTTGGGAATCTGAGCAGTCCCGTTAATGACGGTGGCGCAGGCATCATATCGTAACAGTAACATGACAAGTTCCTAAGAAAAAGAGCGAGATTGACAACAAAACAGACATAAGTTGAAGGGAATTTTACGTTAATTTGACAGAAGAATGCTTCAGCACCAGCTTTAAAACACTTCTATTGTGAATGAGGTGCAGTGCATATAAGAAACAGGCCTCTATTGTTTCCTTGAGCAAAGTGCACGCAAAGTAAAAACAAAAAAACTGTAATTTCAGTATTGCGCTCTGACTCTCTTTGGCCTTTGTTTGATTATACTGTTACAGTGAGACGAGGTCTTCTCTAGGTGGCGCTCCAGCTCAGTTTCTCGAATGGCAGGCACCGTACCTTTCTCCCGGTGAAGGCAGCTTTGTGCAGAGGCGTGTCCCCCATGTTGTTGGGCAGATTGACGTCAGCTCCTGCCTGCACACACACAATGAGCACAGCCAGGTGAGCGGGAGAGGCCTGGATCACAGGGTTCAGCAGGGGCAGGCACAGACAGGTGAATTATTCAGGTGACAGGAGACAGGTGCCAAATTTACCTTCAGCAGCTCCTCCACCACACCTTTGTGTCCAAAGTAACAGGCCAGGTGGAGGGGCGTCCATCCTAAATTACACTTGCTCTTTCCTGGGAGAGAAAAAAAAATCCCATTTTTATTAACCTTTACTTAACCAGGTAGTTAAACCAAGAACTCCTTTTGCAGTGATGATCTAGGGAATGATTGTGTAGCCAATCACATATAGGGGATGATTATATGGTTAGCCATAGAGAGACAAAGATTATGGGAATTTGACCAGAGGACCGGAGATAACACCTCCTGCACTACTAGAATCATGTAGAATATAATGAAGTGTGTGAAGGCAGACACTGAAAAGATGGACAGTAAGCCAATAGATCATTAAGCTACATAGATATACTTGATAGACCATGTATACATGTTCTGCTGAAATGTCAACCTACAGTCACAGCAACTGGACACAAGTGTTGAGCCGGTTATCTGTCACCAGAGAGACACAATGCCTCCTCTTTTACCTTACTGGGATGGCAGGTAAGCCATCAATCAGGGTACATTTTTTGGGGGGAGGAGTGAGGACATGGACATGGCCATACCTATACAGTTTCCAGTATTACAGGGTGATATGACTAACACACACCGTACAGCAGAGACTAAGGACTCAAACTGTCAATATATCATCATCTTTTTGTCCTGTTCATTTTGAGTGTTGTGTAATGAGTTACGTTTCTAGGCTGGAAGCAGTTTTGTTCTGAACCTGGTAAGAGACTGCTGTGTTTATCTGAGCATGGTCCTCAACTGGAGAGACAGCATCATGGTCTACTTCACAACTGTGCAGACCCCACTGGTGCCGTCTTCTGTGGCTGTAAGCCATTACCTTTGCAGTTAATATTGATTTTGGTTTTCTCCTGGATATTGGACAGCAGCAGTTTCTGAATGCCTGAAAGGTTCCCATTTCTTGCGTGGTGAAGGAACTCTTCCTCAGGGTCCAGAACCTCCATCATTTCTCCCCTGAAAAGACAAGACCATCCCCATTTTTAACCGAATGTAAGGTTGGCTTCAAAATTCCTGTCCGTGTTTGGTGAATGGAAGGATGGAAGGAAAAAAAAAATCACCATCTCACATTTGCTTATTGATGCTGCCTCCAGGAAAGAGTATAAACATGATCCCTAACAGTGCGCAGTGTATCCCAGAATCCCACTCAACACTCTCACATGCCAGCTCACTCCAAACTTCACCTCGGTTACTTTGTATGGCAAAACGACATTTAAAGTGAGGAACGGTTGTAAGGTACATCCAGTTCTGATCGCTGTGTACCCTGCCCTCAATCATGCCCTCCTGATCAGAACACAACATTACTTGTTGATATGCCACAATAAAAAGTCACAAGAGGGCACATCCTCTGGAAGAGAAGAAGGGAACAGGATATGCTAAAGCAGAATGGAGTGGCACGCAGCCCTGATATTCACGACCCACTGTGCATGAACCCAATTTGCCTCGTGTTTTTCAGTGCGAAAGAGCCATTTTTATTTTTAGAAAGAACATATCTTGGTTAAAAAGCCAATTATAAAGAGTGGGAAAAGCAAGCTGGTGCTACGGCTACAGAAATGGACTGCCATTTACATTAGGTGTGTTTCTTGTTGTTGACTTGAGAATGCACCTTTGATAAAAGGAAACATTTCATATCATTAGACCACCTTGCATAGTCAACAAATGCAAGCCTTTCTTGTACTCTCAATGACTGTCATTTAATATATTCTGTGCTGGCTACTGGCATGTTTTATATGGTAATGCATATCACATTCTTGTTATATCATTTTCTTTCTAAGGAGGGTTATGAGAAGCCACCGATTCTCTGAATAGGTAAATACTAACATACTGTGCTTTAGGTAGAATTTTATATTTTGGTGCTTCAGTTAGCATTTGAGAAATCGGCTCATTATCTGACAAACTGCAAATGTGATATTAGTAGATCATTCGGTCTCTTACTCAGCTGTCCCTGAAGACAAACAGGTCTGTCTCACATTCTTATGGGCAGATAAAGCAGTCCTGCATAGTGGACAGGATTAGCCTTGAGCTGTGTTCATCTGCCCTAAGGACATCACACCACCTGCACAGGGAAGCTGAGCTTCAATGGGGAAAAGCTCCATTCTCTACTGTTCTAAAAAGGGGGTGTAACGCATCTATATACATGTAAAGTCCCCACACTCATCCCTGTACACCCAAGAGACACCCATCTCTGTGACCTCCAGTCTGGAAAGGGAAACTTTTATGTGGTCAAGAATTCATGAGCCTTATGGCAGATAAGAAATACGGAGGCATGGAATTTCTCTTTCCAGCACAATTAATGCACAGTGCATCAAAATTACCAGGGAACTACAAACGGGCACTTAAATTTCATTCCGTTCGCTTGTAACTCAATTTTCCAATGGGTTTTTTTGAATGTGTAAGAAGACAAGCACATAAACAAGTTTTTCATATATTCAAAGGCATAGTTGAAATACTTTTTGTTTTGATGTGAAGTCTGCCTGCACACATAGATTCACCATGCAGCAGGTCATTATTCTAAAATGTTCATGAATGTGAAAGTGAAGCACATATTTAAATAATGGGAATGCTTTGATGACTGGAAATCTACATCATACAAATCTCTGTGGTCATTCCAGATATACATGTAGATATGTGTGTGTGTGTGTGTGTGTGTGTGTACATGTGTACATTACAAATAAAAACATTTTTACATACACTTTCAATGAGACTGATGGGCACAATAACACTTATACAATAACACAATAACACAAAATTCTATAAATTTTATAGAACAGTACTGGTTTTATTTGAGGGTTTTCAGTAAGATCTGTCATAGGTCAGTCTTCATGGAGTATCTCACTTTCAGTATCACTGTATGTTAAGTTCAGACTGTCCACAGCCTCAGGTCACCTGACCTCAGCCAGTCATGTGCCTTCCCTTCAAGCATCTTTTGCTCAATGTTTCCTTAACATTGCAAAAAGGGTGTTAGGGTACCCTAGTGTGAGACCAGTAGCTCAGCAAACACCACTGTGAAACTACAAGCTCAGTCCACTTCGCCTGAAGTGCTGCAGTCAAAAACAGACATGTTCCAACATTCTTCAAAATGAAGTAGTTTTAAATAGCTGGGTTACGAATATCAAAGGTTAAAGGCTGATAAGAGATACTGAGGAAAATCATAAGGCCTTTTGATTAATCAAACAGCTGTTATGTCAGTAATTGATTAAATTCGTTAGGAATGATGTCCTCATACTAAAAGTTAGAGACTTTTATAAGGACTAATATAATAAATGGTATAAAGATTAAATTATTCATTTATAACACACTTATTCAGTGGAATTATAATGCCTTTTTTTTGCTTGATGTTATGTCTTGTGACCTATATGGTGTCTGCCAAGTTGTGATGAGAAAGTGTAAACCAGTTGTGCATTCGTTTCCTTGCAGGAAACCCTCAGTCACATGGGTGATTTGATGGGTACAGTTACCGCTGAGGCACACATTAAAGACAGACAAAAGCCCTTCGCTTCACAAATGATCGGTTGCCGTTTTAAGAGACACACGTAGCATTATTCGCAGATTAAAAATTAGTACTTTAATCAAACTATAAAATAACATCACAATATGAAATAATCACAATAAACCACTCAGGGCTATTAATTAGTCACCGAGATGACAATTTCAGTAGTATCATGACATTTGCATGTTTTAGGTTAATGGGTTTTGTAACACATACACTGATTTGCACAGATAAAGCCTTTCAGTTCAGTAATATACGTCATCTTTAGTTTCATCAGTTAAAGCCTTGCTCTCAACATCAGAGATGCAAACCTGAATACCTGGAGAAACAGGTCTGGGAAACAGGTAATATAAGACAACTTCACAGAAGAAATCCAATAAATAACAGGCAGCTGAGAGCCAGGGTGAGATTTAAGCAGAATAAACAAAGACATTAAAGAAGTCAAGTAACAGGTTTCAGTCGATTTTGAGAAAGTGATTTCATTAAGGAATACAACTGCCAGCACTAAGTCTACACTCTGAGAGCACCACTTTTCCATAGGAAAAGGTATCCAGAATAATGGCATACTGTCTCCATCAACTCATCACCGACTCTTAATTCCAACTGGATCTATTCGACAATGTTTCTTCTTTAAAACTCGTCTAATTTAAACGTCAAAGCATACAGCGAAAATACATTCTAACCGATTTTCACCTCCGTTAGTTATCTAAGCCGAATGAGTGACATTCATGATGTCAGGGTCATTATGATGTAATTTTAGGGAATTAATTGTATGACAAACATTTTCTTGCAAAAAGAGATTTGTTTCCCAGTTTAAAAAATTGGGGGAAGGGATGACGAAGAACGAAAAATGTTTAAAGTATGGAGCTCATTCCAGAGCTATGTCCTCGTAGAATTGGACACAATGTAGCTTTCACCACTTAAAACTACTAGGACCGCGTATGACATTCTTTGATCTACGGTTTGACGTGGCATACCCCATATAGAACAGACAATTTGTCACTTACCCTACAGTATTTCCTATAGAAATGTGGGTAACTATACGGGCTACACATTCTCATGACTCACAAACATTGCTAAATACCGTGGTTGCTGATGGGAGAATGACTGCCACTCGTGGTCAGTTTGCAATAGCTAGAGGAAAAATAGCAATCGACAATTCAGTTGTGCATGGAATACTATATCCAATGCCATGTTTTCATCGATGCCATAGCCTGCTCGTGCAAAGACTTACTGTGTATTTCCTTGAAACACAACCCTTCAGACAGTAAACCGTGTGTGAGAAGACTCGACAGAATTAAAAAAGGGTGACTGTTCACCCCGCGATTTAGACCAATTAACTGCTCCAAGTAGCTACTCACCGTTCAATATTTTCTCATGTCCATGCAAATTTGTTTTAGTACTACTCCTTATAAATATGATGCTTGTATTTTTTTTAAACCACCGCCCGACTTCAGAATCGCCTGTCACTGGAAAACTTGCTCCGTGATCGAAAGTTATGACGTGCACCAAGAAAGCGAAGATTTCCCTCAACTTATGTGAAACAGCATGTGATTAACTAAGCCTTTTGACTCTTCCTGTTTATAAAAATGGGCGTGCATTCGACCGGCTTGCTAGCTAATGCAAGGTGATTTTGCAATCACTTCACATGGACGTTCAGCCCCTGGCCCAAACCAGAAGTTACAACTGTTAAATTTTCCTGAGAGCAGTCGTTGGTCGCCACAGATTGCACCACCCCTACTACACACATACTTCTAAGCTGGATCAGTTGATGCGGTGTGGAGTTTGGAGAGATCAGCTGTTACAGAGCACGCGCGCATATCCAGCACTCAAAAGTGAGAGCAAAGCTCCGACAATATTCAGTGCAGAACTGCAGTTTGTTGCTTTTAATCCAAAATGAAACACCCAAACTAAAATTCACGAACACATATCTAGGTAGATACTAACTACACGGTGTTAATACACTCATACAACAACTAGTTAGCTTTAAACGTTATATCTTCTAACCACATCTGTGGAAAATGTCTAGCTACTGTTAATATTAACGGAGATGAACATACTTTTATTTGGCGAAAACCGAACACGCGTATTTGGGTGCTCGGCTCTCCTCAGTCGTGAGGATGAATACAAGAAATACCCATGATCTCAAACGTTTTTTTCAAGCACAGAATTACATCGGTTTGCCCCGGAAGTAAAACTGTGCTTATCGTGCACGCGCATTGCACGTTGACAAACTAATCAAGTGAGACTTCGTACCGAAACGTTATTTCTACCCTTTTTTTCCCCATCTTTTCTTGTTTTTACTTCAGTCAGGAAATTAAATCTATTCTATTTAGCGACTCCTGAATCCAGGTCAGGCAGCATGTAATGTTGTCAGTATATATATTCATTCAATTTCTGTGTACCTGTTGTTAAATGATTTCCCATTTTTGTCAATGGAGACTGACAGTACGTTAATGTTAGTCAACATTGTAGGTTAGTATTTTGAAACGAGGGTACGACTGTGGGTAATGAAAGATGACAGTCTGCCTTTTCAGTAGGTGCACAAAAATGGAATGGTAACTGTTTTTAGTAATATTATACTATTTGTTGACTCGCCTAAACAGCTTAGAAAAACATATTGATGGAATTTAAAAATATGTATTTTTCGTTTTTGTAGTTTTTGGCTGGCCAGTGATGAATGGCTACCACGTCAGAGAATTTGGGGGATCTACCTGCGCAGGTATCGCTCAGGGCGTGATACGCAGAACCTTCACTGTCCAACATTGTTTTCTCACAGACTTAAAATATTAAAATATAGTTTTGAAACTTTTCACGGGGTGACTCTGAGTCGCCCAGCTTCACTGTGCAGCCCACTGAAGCCGATGTTAGGAATTCAGATGAATGTTTTGACGGTTGTAAACAGAGCAGGACAGATTTTGGCATTTAACCTTTTAATTTTTAAAGGTAATATGACTACTAATTTGAACTAGGATGTCACCATAAAGTATTACCTATTTAAACACATTTAGAAATCACTGTAAAATCTGATATATATTTGGAAACGTACAGTTGAAACTCTCCTTGTTTCAGATCGATGAGATTGAAGCTCTTTCCTCTATATATGGGGACGAATGGTGCGTGATTGACGAGGCATCCAGAATATTCTGTATTAAAATCTCCAATGACACAGAGTTGCCTAAATGGAAAATCTGTTTACAGGTAAGAAAATGGAATCTCAGATCATCTTGGAATTGTGTTACTTGTGCGCTAATAATTATCCCCTTTTGAAAATAGATTATTCTTCCCCCTGATTACCCAAGTGAAGCACCACCCATCTACCAGCTTAAGTAAGTACAGTTTATGTTTTTCCATAATTTGTTACAACTTATGATAGGATCCAATCAAATGCTCACAGTGTTTGAGTACTTGAGTAGATTCTATTTTATTGGCGATGAGCTAACATGTCTTTTTTTCCCCCTCACTCAACTAAATAATAGTCTATGCCCTTAAAAATCTCAAACATTGTTTTGACTGATTTTAATAATCAATTAAGTGCTAAAACACACCAAAACAGACTAATTGGGTTTGATTGGGTCCTGGTCAAAATCTCAAACATTGTTTTGACATTTTATTCTGACTAATTGGGTTTGATTGGGTCCAAGGCTTTTTCTCATAGCAACTGCTTGGGGCCCCTGAAGGCAATGAACCAATGTTGCGTAATGGCATTGATTGTCGGACAAAGGGCCGTGTGCCATTTTCTGCCCAGGGCCCCATCTGCCTCCAGAATCACCTCTGATCCTAGCCTATGATTCTTAACTGAGTTACCCTGATCATTAGTGGTTACTGGTTAAAATGACTGTTTTGTTTTTGTATGCCTCTCATCTGAAGGATATGCTGAATAAACAGTCAATTGGTACATCCAATAGGTGTTTTTCCATTAACTAAGATTGCTGAAAACATGTTTCAGTTTCGTAATTTTGCGCATTAACAGATTTTTAACACAGTGTTCATTTGATTTTTCACCACTGTTTGTTTTGGCTTTGAGCTCTCCATCAATGATCAGCTGTCCTCTTTGACAGCATGTAGGCTGTAGGTTGATCAATCACTCAATTCAAAATCTAACCTCTTCAAAAGGAACCATTTGCCAGAGCATTGATTGGTCAGTTAAAGATCAAAGGTAAGCATTCGTTGTCTAGACAGCTGATCTGCCTGATTTTAAATGAAGCCTTTAAATGAACGAAAGACAGGCATTTTAAGGTGTGCATCTATCTGTGTGAACATGCATCTGCTGTCTTATGAAATGCAACTTTAAATGTGGTGAGGTAGTTGTCCTTAAAGCTCAATTCCTTTTTTTTCCAAATCTGTAATTTATTGGTGACTGTTCACACAAAACTTTACAAGTTCCTTGTTAGTCGCCCTGGATAAGAGTGTCTAACAAAAGTCCTTACTGTAATGTAATGTAAAGTGACTGGGTTTGATTTGTGTGTTTAGACAAGCTTTGTTTGTTATTACTTTTGGTTTTGAGTGATGATATAAGTCATAGCTGTGATGTATGAGGAATAAAGAAAACACAGTCAAGGGCAAAAGAAAATAATGTCAGAAATCAGGTTTATATTAAATACAAATGTGGTCTGAGCCAAGTTTTTTAAAACAAAAAGGATGCCATGTGACTATTTACTGTTTAAATATCAAGGAATAGGTCAGATACAAATTGGATTTGGGGAGAGAAAAAAATCACATTTCAAGCAGGCTGTCCAAACACGGCCTTATTGTCAAATTGTTCCCTTCCAGTGCTACGTGGCTAAGAGGACGTGAAAGAATTGACCTGTCCAACAGTCTTGAGGAGATATATGTGTAAGTTTATTTTATCATCCAGTACAACAAGTTTTAACAACAACGTTTAAACCTACAATTTCGTGTCTACAAAGGTAATGTGACATTTATACACCATTCTAAGCCTGTAATTATGTTGTCTTGTTGTGTGGGTATGGTATTTATTTATAGTACACAGTAATGTGTGTATGCCAGCACAGCTATAAGCCCATACTACCTGTCAGATGTTCTGTACAGATGTTCCTAGTATTATAGATTTTTTTGCAAGGACCAACAGGTTGATTCCAGTCAGTACGCCCAGAATGTGCCAAGTATTTAATATGTTCTTTCTATTCCTGTCATGCATCTTGCAATTTTGGCCTTTTACATTACTCTGGGGAAGAGTATCTAACAAATAAAGGAATAATTGTGCTATTAGTTTATCGGGCCGTTTAATTCTGTTATTCTCTAAGAAGCACGAAGCGAGTGGGTGAGTTTTAATTCCTGCTGCTGATTATTTTTGTCTTTCTGTAACATTCTGTATTCGGCCATTTTAAGAGATGTTTTGTGGTGGTAAGAATGTAATCCTCAGTGCTGCAGTCATTGTTGGTCACCATTTGCCCACGCTGGTAAATGAACCGGGCTGTGTTTCGCTCGCCACCAGGCAGAATGCTGGGGAAAGCATCCTGTATCTGTGGGTGGAGAGGATCCGGGAGTTCCTTGTGGAGAAGTCCCAGTTAGCTGACTCAGGTGAGAGAGGGGGTAAAAAGTATGTATGTTTTCTGTAATTGAAAGCATTTATGTTGATTATGTTTGATTTGCACACGGTGGGGGGGAATTGATGTTTGACTCCTCTGACACACGGATTACGGTGCTCAACAGTGTGAAAATTTCACAGATTTGAGGGAGGAAGCTGCAGAAATCAGCCAACCCCAAAATGTGAAGAGGCATTCCAAATCAGTAGAAGGGAAATGTTTCATCAGGGACTAAAATGTGCAAATTAATACATGGTTATCATGTGTTTGTTGTGATCCTTCAGAAATGTGCTGTCAGTTTGGTAAAGGTCCGTTTGGTACCGTAGCATTTAGGCTATGGGAATGGTGCTGTCACATCAATTGTCCATCCCCTGCATGCACTCTGGTTTTGTTTCTAATCACACCTTTGAATACACCAAAAAATTGTTTGTTCATGTGCTGTTTGTGCTCGTACTTGTACTTGTCTCACACTAGATGGCAGTGTTTGATAGAATATCTTAATGTCTCATGTTCTCTGCCACCAGCTGTAGTTTACCCACACTTAGACCGGGAATATGAGAAAATAATAATATTAGTATTTGTTTATTCTTCCACATAGACCTACAACCTATAGTGCAAGCCATATTTGGGGATGATGTACAGAAAGGGCTAAAATTCCTACATGGTTCCTCTGATATGGGTGTTAGCATCAAATTAAAGTTTAAAGTCTGCGCTTTAACCTCTAATGTAATGTGTTGGATTACAACAAAAAAAACATGTTTCTCTGTCCATATATGTATGGACTGTGCTATAAATTACATTACCATTTCCATAAGCATTAATAATCCTTTTTGAAAACAAATAATTGCACATCATTAATGTTTCTAGTGCCATTGTGTTTAGGTGTGCTCTTCAGGAACATTGTCAGGAGGTTATGACATTGTAATTGGGAGTAGTAGAACATCCATATCTTTTGTTATTGTCCATTGTCCTTTATGAGAAGCCAGAGAGCAAGCAAAAAACAGCAGTGTCCTTTCATCATTACAATAATTTAGGCAGAAGCGCCATGTCTGCGTTTCATTGATCCTCTTCTGCAGCCTTTGATGTAACCCTAGAGGTTATCTTGATAAAACAAACAATGCAAGCTGTGTCTTTCTTCTGACACAAGGTCTATTCCATCTCTGTCATATTTCCCCCTTTATATTTTCATCTAAATTTTTACATTGGTTTTTTTTTTTCCAAAATTTGTATGTGACACAACGCCACCCTAAAGCACCTCCTTTAACCCCCCTCCATGCCAAACACCCCACTAAGACAGTAGCTCCTGAACTTATCCAAATCTGAGTCACCCCCTCTCTAAAGACCGTTTGAATTGAGTTTTGGGATCCCCGGCCTGTGTGCTCAAATTTTTTTCAGATTCAGATTCATAGGAGGTCAAATGCATTTAGTTATCATGGAGATGCCAGGCTGGCTTAGCAAGAAGGATGCAGGTTTGAGTGCCGTCATGGCCACTTCCTCTCTGTGTGGAGTCCAGGAAATTCTCCTCCAAGGCTGGCTGGATTTCCCCTGGATTCCCTAGTTTCCACCAATGGTCAAAAGACATGGAGTTAGGCAGAATGGACCTTCCAGATGGACCATTGGTATGAATGCATGTGTGTTTGTCCATCTGGACTGGCCACTTGTCTTGGGTGACTCTCTTCCCACTGAATGCTGGGATAGGCTTTGGATGAAGCCTGGTACAGTACCTGGATTGGATGGATGGGGTAGTTACAATGGTGACCATACTGGTAATGCTTAGTATCACATCGTTGCAGTATCACATTTAATACTGAAATTTGTCCTTACACTGGACTAGTCCTGTTTGGAGGCCTTTTGTGGCAGCTCAGAGGTTTTTAGAAGAGTGTTAACTTCCTTGAGCTCAATAAAGTAAACCATGCATGATACTTTTTATTCCAATTTTGATTCAGCTCCAGAAAACAAAGAGCTGTTTTTTCCCCATCAGGTGCTTAAAAGTTTTCATTAGCAATGGTTTACCCTCTGCTTAATACAGTCAATTCCCATCTAAAATGATCTATTAAGGTTTAAAAATGTTATATATATGCTGAGTTTTAAAGGTAGAGTTCTGAACAACCTCTTTGCGGATGCAGTCCGATCTCAGAGATTCTAGAGTAATAACCATAACCATTTGATGTCATTTGATATGGCTATGTGTATATATATACTGTAATGTATATTTACATGAATAAAATATGGAATATCTCAGCTATACCTGAGGCTCGTAACACCTTATTAGGCAACCCGCAGCAAAACGCTTGAGGAAAAAAACATGCTTTGCAAGTGTTGATTTAATGCATGCTATGTCACAGTTCTTGAGATGTTTAGTGGCCCGTGACTGCCATCTGCTCTGGCACACAGAAATGTACTTGGAGTGCTTTACCATGTGTGTGTACAGTGCATATGGAGGGACCAAATGTTGGCCACTACTTTGACTCAGCCTATAGTTAAGATTGGACTTTTGGTTGGTGGAAAATATGATCTGAGCTAAGCACCTCATTTCCCCAGAGTCATTTCCAGTCATTTCCCAGAGCTAAGTTTGGATGTTCAAAAGGAGTTTGTGCTGAAATCCATTCGTTTTTATCATTGTTGATTAATTTGATCAATTTGGCGAGTACCTGTGGGCCGATTCAGAATTTTCAGAGGGCCAGATTTTGCCCGTGGGTCTTAGTTTGGGGACCATAGTTCTAATGGATGATGTTTTGTCACACTCAGTGATCAAATCACTGTTTTCTCTTGATGATTGAAAGAACAAGCAAAGCTTCAGGGTAATACCTGTCTTGCTACTGAAAGACCGAAAGCCCGTTAAGACAGGTTTGTGTGAAACAGTCTTATAACATTTGCTGTTTATAGGATACTTTCTGCTGCAAAATGTTTAGACTCACAAACGCTCTCCTGTTCATTTGTGTTTATTCTTATTCTTTGTTTTAAATAAGCAAATTACAGAAGTGTACCTAGCTTTTTCAGGGTGATTTTACCAATCAATAAAACATTAAACTGTCCAGGGCTTTCTGGGAGTCTTTAAATTGGCACTATTCACACATGATTGACTCAAGGTAAGTTTTCTATCCCTTTTGAATTGTAAGCACCATTCCTTTAGAGAAAACCTGCGTTGGCTTTTTAATGACATTGCATTGTGGCTACCCATAAGTCCCTCAATTCATAACTCATAATTCAAGCTGATATTTACCATTCAAAACAGACAGAAGGTTTGGATTTGTCTTTTTCCCCTATGAGGGAGGGTAATTTGGGACAGAAGTACTCATTATTTGAATAGATGCGAAGATGTCAAACTGAGTGAACTGAGAAAATTATATTTCTCCTGACAGAGATCCCTTGAAATGAG
Organism: Albula goreensis; assembly: GCA_022829145.1. Lineage (NCBI taxonomy): Eukaryota > Metazoa > Chordata > Actinopteri > Albuliformes > Albulidae > Albula > Albula goreensis. Next base: position 6,168,208 of record CM040753.1, on the reverse strand, counting down.
ATCTGGCTGTCTGTGTTTAGAGTATTTTGGAGAAATATGTCAATGACTTTGTCTTACCTTTTAACTACCACTGCTCACAGAGCCCCTCTTTGGCATGTGTATGATCACAAACCAAAATATCAAATGAAATGTGTCTTACTCTCATTTCTGAGTTGTTTATTCTTTTTTCAATGATTGCAGCAGCCAGTGGAGAGGTGACAGTTTTTATTTAATATATATTAAAAACAAGAATTTTTGGAACCATAAATAAAAACTTATTAAAAGAAATGCCTTGACCATATTATGAAGTGATCATAATTGTAACAATAATTACATTATTCTAATGCAGGACTGCATGTTTTATCTTGTTAAGGTTAAGCCTAAGTAGTCTTTGTAAACAAATGTAAGACAAGGCCATGCTGTAGCAATGATCGAGGTGTAGGTCCACTGGTGTGTTATCACTTCATATTACAAAGTAGAAGATGTGAACAGAAGAGCAGAGAGAGAGAGGTAGAATGGGGGCAGGGAAGAGAGTGAGTAGCAGAGCAGTGAGGAAAAAGAGTGGAGAGGATGAGCAAAAGAGCAAAGGAGGAATACAGTCATCAAGGATGAGATTTGTGTGTATGTCTATTTCTATATTTTATTATATTTATGCTAGAGGTTGGCTGTACAGGGATGAAAAATTGTGATGTTTCAAATTTCTTTCAGTAAAAGCTTATTTGACACAGGTTGATGTCCTGACGTTTTCGGAACCTTTTTTAAAAATGAAAATTGGCTGAGTTGGTGCCAGGCAAAAACCTTTTTTGAGTTGCTCCTTAATGTCTGTGCAATTTTAAAGTCTGCACTCAAATGTGAGTTTATAAATCAGCTTGATAGATCTAACAAATACTGAAACAGCGTCAAACAGTTGGTGCCTAAATTGCGGGTGCCTCAATCACAGAAATAGCAAAACAGAAATTTTGGCTGCAAGTTATAGCTAATGGACTACCCGACTCAACTGCCTCTATCCATGGCTTAATGAATTCATCAGTTGATGTGTCACAAATATAAATCGAATTTAAAAATGGCAGTCATATTTGGAAACATGGAAAAAGTGATTGCTCACATTGTCGTCAAATGGCCCTTCAGTCCTCAGAACACGGCCCACTCAGGCGGCTGGAACTGAGAATAACATCATTACTGATCAAAACATTTCACTAACACCACACAGCTTTATCAAAGTGCCCTTCAAACACAAACAAAGACCATCAAACAATATCAAAAACAAAATGCAGCCACCAGACCAGCGTAATCCCACAGTAGTATGGAGTGTGGTCAGACTCGAGTCCAGTGCAGGTGCTCTGGCAGTCCACAGTGAAGGTTAAATCGAAACTTCAGCCAACTCCACCAAGCCATGGAGGAAAGATGCAACTGAAAACTTTTACTGGAGGGGAGGGGAAGAACAGGTTGTGCCTCCACTATAATTAGCAGAGGTCAAGGCAGAGCTGCTCGTTAATACATTTTAATGATGAGGCAAATTAGAGGAAGTATTTCTAGAATTTAAAATGCCCTCTCAAACCTAAACAGACTGAGGCATGCAGTCCTCCCTTAAACTAGCTGAAAAAAGTGAAGTGAATAACTTGGTTTCAATAAACCAATGACTTTTGGTAACAGAAATACCGGGACTAACTTCATATATTTCTTGAATGAAGTCTGTTACTTGGTCATTCAGGAAAGATCACCACTTTTACTGATTGTTATCTCACTTGCACAACCATGTAACAGCTTAACCTGTGACATACTGTGGCTTTGAAAATATACAGACCCAAATGCAGTTTTCACATTTTAGCGGTTCGGAGCTTGAAATCATGTCACTTTTAAATAGAATGAAATGTTACTACTTAACACTTTCAAAGAAAAAAAACAACATCTCTTAATTGAATTCAAAATGTCTTTATTTATGTCTTTATTTCATAAGTCTTTAGACCCTTTTGCAAAATTAAATTACAAACAATTAGTGTCTGTGTGAAATATTAGTGGTTCACATGATATCCGAACAAAATATTCTTTGTAAGGTCCATCAGTTGGATAGTGAATTTTTCGAAACAAAGGTTAAACCCTTGAAGACCACAAAACCATATCCTCACTATATCTTCTCAGGAATTCCCTTTCATATCAGGACAAAATGGCCACCAGTCCAGATACTTTCACTGAAAGCGCTCTTATGGATGGAGGAAAGAGGAGGAAACTCCACAAACAAACCTCTAAAACTGTGGCCGTGTGGCAGTGAACCTAAAGGCGTGCTTAAGACGTGAGCTGCACGCATGAGACTCAACAGACGGAAAAATTGAAGTGGACCCGTGAAAGAGACTTTGATTTGTGGTCTGCCTAGAGGAGAATGTGCACAGACAGGAGAGCAATGAAAAACAAGACCTCTCAGACAAAGAGTCAAAGCACTTGGTAGGTCCATAATACATTTTAATCAGCACTGGGCTGATGGCACTTATGGACCCATACACCTCTCTCCTGATACAAAGGAAAGTAAGGACATGATGGCTCGTTCTCGTGCAACGCGCTCCATGAAGTGTCGAGCGATCCTGTGTGAAAGTGCACACTTAAATGAGGAATGACAAGACGGCGCTGAAAGCAACTTCTGCTCCTTGACCTGTGTTGGCTCTGTGATATGAGCTCTGTTTAGATTGTTTAGAAAGTAGGAAGCACATGCATGCTATTTCTAATCTCAATCATCTAAAATGATATATATTTATATGTGTGTATATATATATATATATATATATTCACTGCATATGCTTAGTGTGGAGCGCACTGATGTGAGAGCTGGTATTGAATGAGAGATTTTATAGTAACTGGATGATATAAAAATGCTACATTTTTTTCAGATTTTTAAGTAATGAGCTTTATTTAAAAAAAAAAAATAATAAAAATATTGTATAGCTTCTCTTGCGCGCTCTCTTGCTTGCTTGCTCTCTCTCTTTCAGTGCATGTGTCTGTGTGTTTGCATATCGATGCGTGTGTGCATGCAAACATGATTGGCCACTTAAACCCACTTAAAATGAACTAAGGGGTTTTCAAAGCAAAGTTAATCCGGTTTCATAATTATGCTAATGTGACATGATAACCAACTATGCTTCACAGAGCCTGTCTCAGAAGGGATTCAACACAGTTAAGTAGCAGATATGAATATTTTAAAGCAGCTTATGGGAATTTAAATGGAGGTTACAATGGAAAGGTCATGCCAAATCTTTGGGTTTGGAGAAATAATTACCGCTTAAACGCAAGATTGCTCAGTCAGAAAAATATATTTTTTTGTCTTTTTATTATAACTGAACTTTATATCAGTGGTGTCATTGTGTAATCATTGATAATTTTTGTCCCTCAACAGCATCACCCTTTCTGTGTGTTTAACCTTTAGTATGCCTCTTTGGCGTTACCTTAAATGACCAGGCTCGCAGATTCAGTATTAATGAGGTCAAATATCAGATAAAAGCTGAGCGTCTCTTGCTCTTAATGGCCACTTCCAGGGGGGCCTGGCGGGTCTTTTCCTGTCATGCTTGGCAGGTGAAGCCAATGTGAGCTAACAGGTGTTACAGGTTGTAAAGTGGCAAAACGGATGGCAATTTTCACTTTTTTTTTGTAGATAAAGAAAGTCCTGAAGAAGAGAAGAGGACAGAGGAAGTTGAGGCCGATGATGTCGGTTGTGCGACCGCGGAAAGTGACTTCCTGGATCTCCAAGCCCTGAGGCTGACCGTGGACCCGGCCCATCTTCTTAATGAACGTCCAGGAGGTACAGCATTCTGGTTGCTGCAACAGTACCTTCACATTGTTTTACCTATAATAACAGTACCTATAATAACAATAGTTAGACACAATAATAATAACACTGTTTCCATGTGAGCACGTGCACAAAAAAAGCCTGCGTGGTAGTGAAATTATTGTCTTTTTTTTTTCCAGTGCAAATATTTCTGGCCTCTGTCAAATTTACTTGTCCTCTGGTCTGCAATAACGGCAATTAGCATCACCATGGGTGGTCCCTGAAACAAAACAAGAGGGTTAGGTAATTAAAACATCAGCCACAGGTCCAAATTTCCTGTCAGTGAACTTGTTTGTATTTTTAGGCCACCTTCAACGCTGGTGTTTAGTGCTATTTTCATACCATTGTTCCAGAGACCCTTAGAATATTTAATAAATGGGGAAAGCCAGCAAGTCCCTCACCACAGCAACATATGTAGTGGATGCAGTGTATTCCACTTCACTCTGAGGCAAATCGTCCAATCAGTGACCATTTGAATTGCAGCCTACATTCCATGAAGAATATAAGCATTTGAGTCCTAATCAGCAGGCATTCAGTACTCTTGAACAGCCTGCCTCTGTTCAAGCCAATTGTGTAAGCTATGCATGTCATAAATAAATACATGGGTATCCTTTCTTAAGCTTTGAAGAAAGTGCCTTCCTGAAAGAAAAAAAAAAATTTGATAACCAAACTGTTTGCTTTTAAAGCCATTATTCTCTTTCATAATTCATTATTCATTGTTCAAAAGACCATTTATATTATGCCAGAGTTGTTCTGGGCAGTCGAAATAGAGGCAGAAGTGGGGGTATTTCTTCTGGATTTAAGCTAAGATGGTAACATAGCAACCACTGGCTTGAGCCAGATGGAAGAAACAAAGCCAGGGTGTCAGAAAATCATTTGCCCAAAAAGTCCTCTCTGGGGCACTGTGGGCACTCTGCACCTCCTGCCCCAGTGTACCAGATTCCTATACAGTAGAAAGGGGCAGTATTGAAAAATTAAAAGCTCTTAAAGCTTTCTTTAAAACGTTGTCGCTGTGCATAAGTCTATGAAATTGCCTGTTTGCTGTGCTGTGCTGTGGCATTGGTTGAGTGGCACTGAAGCCAAAGCTGCAGATCTGATTGACTCTAATGAAACTAAATCCCCCATTGCACCTACAGTTAACTTTGCATTTTGACTTTGTGATCTGGCATTGCTACCCTTCAGAGGTATCACTTTGCAAGGTCACTGCCTCTTCTGGAGCCTACAGACCGAATCCTTACTTCACTTACAACTGAATACAAGTGTTCTGCTTTTTCTCTGAAAGAGCAGTTTGACAAATTCGTTGTGGTTAATTTTCATTATTGCTGAACCAGCCAAACTGTTGGTGAAGATAAAAATGAACAACTGCATTCAGTTCTGAGCCAAATGTTGAGGACAAATGTGAACTAAATACCTGCCATCGCCTAAGGGGGGATTTTATAATTTTTTAAACTCATAAATAGGGTTTAACAAGATAAAATACAAACCTCTAAATTTAATCAGAAGAACAAGGGGACAGAGATGAAAATTAGTTAAGGGTAAATTTCATACCATTTTCAGTTAGTATTACCTTACACAGAGAGTCGTCCATGTTTTGGAACAGGTTGTCAGATCAAGTAGTCGGGATTGTGACCCTGGCAGCGGTCAAGTCCAGTCTTGATGTAGTGCAGGATGCTGTGTAGATTGTCGGTAAATGGTGCTCTAGCTGTGTTGAATGGCCTGTTCTTGTCATTGTATGATCTCATGTTCACTGTGTTTAGTAAATTGTGCTTTTTGTTGCCAAATGCTTTTGGCACAAGATGAAGAGCTGCCTCCGATTAAGCATGGGGAACCAATCACGGACAGGCGAAGCACCTTCCAGCCCCACCTGGCTCCTGTTGTGACTTCGAGACAGGTAATCCAGTGTCCATTCACAAAATAAAATCACACTTTCCACAAGCCTGCATGCTGATTCTGTCTCTGGAATTTATGACGACTTCTTCTCTTAATTATTTAATTAGCTCGGTCATTAAATATATGTGCGAATTGGCAATGGTGTGGGAAACTAATTGGCTAATTCAGTCGGGTATTTGGTGGAAACAAAAACCTGCATACATATTGGCCCTCCACTGACAAAGTTCTCTCATCACCGGTCTACTGGCTCTTGGCCCCTATTATGTATTAAAATCATCTGTATGGATTTTAGTATCCCTTTGAAGTTAAAGTGTCTTGTATTTGTATTGCTATCACGCATTAAAATGGGAACTCAATCATCACGTGATTCGGTCGGCAGGTGAGGCTTGAATAATGATCGTCGCAGTCTTGTGCATAACCTGAAAAAATTACAGATTCAGTAGAGGACTAGCCAGCAAGGTCTTTCACAATAGATTTCCCATCCCACACTGCCCTGAAGGTAGCTGTTACATCAGGTGAGGAAGGTGGCTGGGAACATGTTTATTTATTTATTTTTGTCATGGCTTATACACCTTGGAACACGGCCTTGATCACTGTGCAGATTCAAAGCTGAATTTTAACTTGTAAGGGTTTGGTGGTGGTGGTGCTCTCAAGGGTTTTGTCAAGGTCTCAGAATGGGGGATGAGGTGAATAAGTGCTAGGGATTAACAAAAGCAATAAAACCTGAGGTACGTGAATCAGCTCCAGCACACGCTGGCCCACTCTGCCGTGCACATTATGTGTCTTTCATAAAATGGACAGCAAAGGTGTTGCGACCTGGCAAAATGGAGTGCAAAAATGGCTGTCATCTTAGATGGACTTCAACAATATGTGACAAAAACGGCAGTGGAACAAAAAAAAAAAAGTTGAGGTCTCACCTGCCAGTGCAGTTCTAAGTGGGGTGAAATGTTGCTCACTGCACTTCTAAAGATGTGGGGCTTGATCAAATGCGCTTAGGTTCAGATATTAAAATGCATTTAGTCTCTTTACAGGCATGTGCAATTCATTCAAAATAGACTTTAGTGAATGCAAACTCTTAAGGGAAAGTGCTGTTCTTTTTTCAAAAGACTTGCTTATTGTTTGCTTATCTATAATGAAATGTAAAATAAGACATTTATGTTGTGGTGCAGTTCATTTTGATTGAATCGAGTACCAATGCCCTAAAAGACATAAAAAAAAAAGTGTGCCCTTAATAGTGTTTTTGATTGAATATAGCCCTTGGATGCACATGCTGCACCCATGAGGACGGTCCTGTCTGGTGCTGGAGTGTGTACTTGATTCAGCCATTACAATCTGAGCCCTTTGACGGCAGGGCCGAAAAGCATGGTCTGTTCGTTTGGGCCTTGAAGGTTAAATAAATGGAGTCGCCATTTTAGCTGCGCAATGGATCTCCGCCATGACTCTCCATCTCCCACAGGACCTCACAGCGTCCCATCGATGCAGTTTTCTAGAAGGTCACTGGATCCATCGGAAGTCGTGATGTTAAGCTATTCTTCACCATCCCAGTTGCATTCAGGAGCTCAGAAAAGCCCTCACGAGAGGTGGTGGTCTGTTTCCAGGAAACACCGCACTGCTCTGCACTGTGACCTCTGGCCAAACACAGGACTGGCTGGCATTGTTAAATGTTGTGCTGCCGTAGATGGACACTGTGGATGAGGGAGGATGTGTCACGGAGCTGCATTAAACTCATGACAATCTGATAATAACCAACCTCCTCAGTAACAGTAATGTTTTGTAGCTAATTTCCTTCAGTGATTTGCCTTTTTTTACTCTTTGTATTGCAGCAAAGGTCACTAGTTTGCAGCATTACTCTGGACTATGAAGTTAAGCTGTGCTCTGTTTCAAGAGTAACTGTGGTTGGCTTCTGCAATATAAATATAATGAATGCAGCAATATCTGTCATTCAGTTGTCATGCTTGCCTGGTTATGATGCTGAATGGTTATAGAGTTGAGGGAACATAGTAAGAATGTGATCACCAAAGCAACCGACATTCCTCAAATTATGTTTATACGTTGAAAAAAATGTCATTATTTTTCAAGAAATTCTGTTTTCCTCCAACTCAAATGCCAAGACATTTTTCCTTTCTGTGTGTATTTTTGGATGTATTTAATGCACACCAACCTTTGTTAAATTTGATCTTGAATGTCCTGCCTGTGGTAGGTTTCTGTAAAAGGGTTGAATTAAAGCTCAGCGCAGTCATTAGTGTGTGTGTATGCACTGGTCTGCGTGGGAGTTTGTGAATGTGCATGTGAATATGATTAGACATATTGTGAGACATTCACGTGTGTAGTGTAAGAACTTCTGAGCCTCATTTCTGTCTCTCTTTTCAGTAGCTATATAACACTGTGGCATTTCCTCTTAACCCCTAATGGTGCTGTTACCATAGCAACAGTGGTATTGCGTAATCACAAGTGAAAACAGACTCATTTGCAGGGTGCTGTTCTGAATTCTTTTTGCTTCTCTTTCCATTTAAGTAGCCATAGAGGCTAAATGAACAAGTCATTGCAGGGTTTGAATTTAATATGCATTTACTTTATGGTTAAAAAAATAAGTATAAATACTAACTGGTTTGTGGACATTTGGGTTTCTGCTGAGCCACATTATTGAGTCTTCTCTTTCATACCTGATTAGATAAATAAATTTCATTAATGGGAAGTGATAAACTGAAAAAAGAAACTGACCTAGCCAGTACCGACTGTGGCTGGTGGCCCTGCAGGCCTAGTTTGTGAATATGACAGGGCATTTACCAAAAAATGGTGGAAAACAAATGTCAGGGATGGTTGACATGGTGATCATTTAATTGTGTCAGCAGATAAACAGCAATATCATTGCTATTAGTTTGTTTAGTACGTGTTTTATTATGCACCTGTTGATTGTAGTGCAGCAATTTTCTCTGCAGAGTTGCTTGCCCTTTCTCACCCCGGCCTCTCAGCCTTGACAGTTGGTAAACAGTGATTCTCCTACAAATAAGCTCAGTGGGTGTTGGGTCCAGCCACAGAGCAAGGCTGCTTTGAGCCTTCTTCCTGCTTGGTCGGGGAATGCAGGTCCATGCAGGTGACTGGCTGAGACATTGTACAGAATGGCTAATTATCGCCATCTGAAAATCACTTTCACAGAAGTGACACTTGGACACAGACGCACAGGTTCTGCTTGGTGCAGTAAGGAAACCATTCAGAGGGTCAGCACCATACATGATGGGATGTCACAACATCCCTGCTGTATTCCACTCTAAATCTGTCAACGCTACCGTAACTGAACAATAACATACCTAATTTAATAACATTTAATGACATTTTTATTTTGAGTAGTATGGCACCATGGCAGATGTGGCCATTGTACCTGTTGGCGAGTGGAGGAAACAAAAACTTGAAACACAATAGGATTAACCAAAAAATAGCCGCAGGCCACTTTATTTTTCTCCTTTCTAGGGAGACAGTGAAATGGTAAAGTTTTCAAAGGAAAAACAATATAGATCATATGAATAAAGGGCAAAAAACAGTGCATAGCCTGAACAAAACCATAAATGACAACAGAAACAGCCTGGCTGGCTGTGCATTTATAGACTGCCTAATGAAGGCCCACACCTGGGCTGATTCCAGAACCTTTTTCAGGTGAGCCTGTGATGCAGCTGCTGTCCAAGGCCATGCTGGCTCCCCAGGCTGAGAGACGGAATGGGAAAACCACTGGCAGTGGAGCAGATTGGCCTGCAGTCCCCACAACCTCTTGCAATATATTCAATTTTGAAATGAAAAGACATACTTATTTCCCCCCACTGTGTATAGTGAGTCTGCTGTAGTTCTGAGTGTGTTGTCGTGACACCCTGAACAATTCTTCCTTTGAAAACATTTCATACCACCACATACCAGTACCATTCATTCCCTATGCATCTCACCTTCACTGTGGAGACTTTCCAAAGCAGTGTGGCCTATAACAGGAGTTTTGGTCACAGTGAAAGCTGGGAGGAAGACAGAAGGACCAGCCTGAGCTCTTGTGTCTCTGCTCTGCTTCTCATTAACTCTTCCATGCACTTTGTTTCACTGAATGTCACCAGGTCTGGAAAAAAAAATCAAGCTTAACTTCAGCTATCATGAGCTCAGAACCAGACCATTCTTACAGACTGACTACATATAGAGCTGACCATCCAAGACATTCAAGTGATGTGCATTCAGAAATACGGATCAGTGTGGCAGTAAAATAATTCTCAGCATCCAGTAATATACACTTTTTATGCAGCAGTGCTTTTTGAAAAGTTTATCTATCTGTCGATCTGTTAATCTCTCTAATCACAAACCATCTCACAATTTGGAGTAACAGCAGAATACTTGCATGTATCACCAATTACAGTCCAAACTTTAGGATCCTAGTATTATATGTTTATGTCTGTTTTCTCTACTTTTTCAGGTGAAAATGGTCTTGGACAAGCTTTACGAGAATAAGAAGATAGCAAGTGCCACACACAATATTTATGCCTACAGGTATACTCCAAGTTGCCATGATCTGCACATTAAAAGTTAACTTTGACTTTGTGACCCAGAGAAGAGATGTGTTGTTTTGACATATACTGAGGTCCTGAGACCTGGTGTGACACTCCACTGAATGAACATGGATGTTCTCAAGGCTGGAATGTGGAGATGTAAAACTTCACTGCTATCCAGGAAGAGCAATCATCAACTTGAAAAATGGAGTGGGCTGTAACACAGTTGATATGAATGGTATGGTCACTGATTGATTGACATTGGTATTTTAGTATAAAAAATGAAAAACTATATACTGTTATAGCCACTATTTTCTCCTGAAAAGGGAGAGTGGGCAGTCTACCCTGCCTTTGTATTTTTCAGGTTATGGGACAGTTGAAAGATGAGAGGAAGACCAGTGCAGGAGACAACAGCATAAAAACAGATAGCCATACATGGAGTTTGATCCTTCAGCACCACAAGTGAAACAGTACATATGCATTGCATTGTGGTGGACTAAAGGTTTGGGTCTTGCCTTAGCTGCTGCCAATAATTGGACTGCCATTGTACTGCCATTGTTTTTAATATATAATAACAATCATTAGAAAATAATTCCTGTGTTGGAATGGGATCTCAGGAATCTGCCCCCCTCCCCAATAAATCAAGTAACTTTGAGAAAATGTATTTCATATCAGTATTTATCATATTCTGCCACGGCGTTCACCCCCAGGCCCAAAAGTTATTTGCAAACGGAAGGTGATGAAGGAGACGCTGCTGTCAAATTCACTTTGAAACAGTTCACAAATGAGTCCCGGTTATTTCCACTTTGGATACCTGCCATCTTGGAAGAAGGTGGAGCACAGTGAATCAGTGCTCCTTTTGTGAATTTAACCGTTTGAAGAGAAGCTGGAACACTCCCATCCTGGAGCCATGGTCATTTTAACAGGAAGAGAGAAATGATATTCCGCCTAAGCAGTGGGCGAGGTTGCGCAGAAGCTTAAGCGATACCCTTAGCAATGTGTAATAGAGGTGTAATGAGCATGACCAATCTCGCTGACGTTAAAGCTACTTTGGCCGGTTCTGTTCTCACTGACACATTTCCTGTATTACTGAATTACACGGACAAAAAAGACATTTTAAAATAACCAGTAGATGTTCCTAATGGCCTATTCACTTAAGGGCGAAATAATTGCTCCTCTTTTCCTCTTTGGTTCTTCTACTCTGGAGGAGGATAGAGGAGTAATAATTCTTTTGACTTGATCAATTTTTGTTAACTTTTATGGGCAGATGACAAATGCTGTGTGTAATTTTCTCACAGTTTAAATGGGTGGTAATAATTGATGGATCCAGTAAAATCTGTTTAAAAGTCAAGTAATAGTGACAGCTTAAAAACCATCTACATTGTGAGCCTTGCATTTTGCAGGTTGTCACATCACCCCCATGCATGTGTGATTTTGTGTAAGCGTGAGGCTCTGTTTTAAGCTCAATTAACCGCAAGGACATCCTGTTCCATGAGGGAAAATCAGCCGGTTATAAGGTCTGCATTGTGGAGATAATTGAACACCACAATTTCTGTCCACTGTTGCCCTTTCCATTATTGTCTATGGTGATGACATAGACAGGAACAGGAACATTGGCTGTCATCATCCATAGGCAGTGTTGAATTGCAGTTTTTCCTGCCCCCGGCAGTTCTCTGATTTCTCCCATATCCTGCCTTTAATCTCATCACCGGCAATGATAAAATATCATTAAAAGCAAAAGACCAGTCTGTCTGATTGAGATGGTATAGCTCAGAGCTTAATACCTCTCAAGCGCAAACCGGCACTCCCTTTGGCATTAATTTGGGTGTGCTTCTCCAAGGATTCCGGCACTTTCTGCCCAATTAGTGCCTGGAGAGAAAGTAGTTCCATCTCCAGCAAATAACAGGGTCAGCGGCTTTCAGAGACAGATTTGCAACCCCAGACCTTGATCTCAAAGAATAAGAGAATGCATTAAGCTAATGTGGCACATTAAAACTATATGTGCATTTTTACTGGAGATATTTTGGCAGATCTTTTTGTTGGGTGTTGCAGAATGAAGAGGGAGACCAAAATAAAAAATGGCATCAAACTTTGATGTTTCTGTTATTTGCTTGGTATGCATGATATTCAAACATGCAGTCTTTAGGTGTGAAAATTATTGTCCACTTAGGTGCCTCGATCCTAATTACATAGTTATTTAGGTTCAGCTGTTTGAACAGTCTGGTAAACGATTGGCATGGATTTATTAGTGAGTCGTAGGTCACACTCTTCCCTCTTTGATCCTCTAGGATATACTGTGAGGACAAGCAGACCTTCCTGCAGGACTGTGAGGATGATGGTGAGACAGCTGCTGGAGGGAGGCTTCTTCACCTGCTACAGGTACAGCCAGCTACAGGTACAGCCAGCGACAGGTACAGGCAGCTACAGGTACAGCCAGCTACAGGTACAGCCAGGTACAGGTACAGCCAGCTACAGGTACAGCCAGCGACAGGTACAGGCAGCTACAGGTACAGCCAGCGACAGGTACAGGCAGCTACAGGTACAGCCAGCTACAGGTACAGGCAGCGACAGGTACAGCCAGCTACAGGTACAGCCAGGTACAGGTACAGCCAGCGACAGGTACAGCCAGCTACAGGTACAGCCAGGTACAGGTACAGGGTGGTAAAAATAATGGAAAGAGTGGAGGGCTACTGGGAGTACTGAACCATGGTGTGTGTTCAAAAAACTAGACTCTCTATAAGGGAGCTGGAGGCACATGTAGAAGGAGTTGGTAAGAATTAAAAATGGTGTCATTTGGTGGAAATATCCACAGAACCTGTCAAAGCATTTTGGATACGTAGCCTTTACCTGGATGTACCTGGAGACACCTTAAAGGATATTGTTTATACCCCCCAAATTAGCGCCATAATCCAATCATAATAGGAAATGATGGCTCAACAATGATGTAAATCACAATAGTCAAGCAGTTGAAGATGTGACCCTATAAAATATAAATGCATGAACATTGTACAAAACACACTGGTTATTAAAATACAGAACAATTAGTGTAATTCCTTAAAATATACTTACTCATTTAGTCCAGGAAATGTCAGGGCCTCGAATTTGACAATGTCAAGGTTTTCCGTTGAAAAAGTTAAGTGAATCTGTCTCCTTAACTAATAGATTTTTAATTCAGTGCCTTCCGTTTTGAGCAATGTGGTGTCCTTGCCATGGGCAAAACTAAGATGCGTCACCATGGGGGAATCTAAATTGCATGCTGTCATGGTATATTTATGCTCCGGAGTGCACACTTAAATGGATCATTTTGTGTGACCTATCTAAAAAGAAGACAAGAGAGATGGTGCACCGCAAGTGGAGTGTTGCAATTAATTAATTCCCTCTGTTTGTAGACATGTTTAAAGACACTTGATAGCACAAGGTTGTCCCAGTTCTTGGAATTATGATATTTAAAATTACACTTTGGTTTCCTTAACGAAATAACTTTTTTCTCCTCAGAAAAATGAAGTTTATAGAATAAGTTTATAGATGGTGGGAAAGCCTCTAAATGAAATGAAAAGAGTTTTTTTGAAAAAAATGTAATGTATGCTTGCTTTCAGTAATACCCCTTTTAGACTGAATAACCCATTTAAATTGCTGGGCTTGCACACAATAATGTGTGACAAAGAAGGCGCAAGACTGAAAGGCTATTAGAATAGAATACATTCTTTCCTTGGGAAAATGCAGATTATGTAGAATAACAGGTCATGTTAGTGAAATATTTATAAAAATCTTTAAACCTTGTAATTTCATTTACATAAATGAATGTAAATGAAAAGAAATGTTGATTGCTATAAATAATGTGCAACAGCTTAAATTGTGCAAATGGACGTCATTCTCTCAAGGACAAGCTTTGAATATAGTCGTCCTCTTCCCTCTTTGAAGTCTTTTCATTTGATTTAGATTTGTTTGTTTTGTCATATCCAGTTTAGCCAAATCTGATTTAATTTTTTCTTCAAAGAGTGCTGCGCATTCATATTGCAAGAGGAAATCAGGGATATTATCATATTATATTTTACTTTTATTATCACCTTTTTGTTTCTTCTTGTCCTTGACCAATAACAATATTGCATTCTCTCAGGATTTATTGAATATAGATTTGCCACTAATTTTGTCCTCTGCCAAAAACGGGGAAATTGTGAAATTACACAGATCAGCCGGGAGTCCCTTTCACCTGTAATCAGACAATGAAATAACAGGCTGCTGCAGTTTAGCAGCACTTTTCATGAGCTTTTCCGATTTCATTGATGTACAAGGAGTCCTTGGGTTACGACGTTTCATGGTTACGACGCACTTCCATAAATTATTTAAAAAACCTAGTTTCGACCTAAGCGGTTTGGTTCGTAAATACGAACACAGAAATAAAGATAAGAAATTGTTCTCTCTTTTTTTTTTTATTACTGTTTCATTTAATTACTGTATTTTATATGTCCTTCATGTGTTGTGTGTACAGAGTGAGTGACTTAAGGTGTTAACTTAGGTATAATTTAGGTATAAAATCCGACTTGCGTCGAAAATCGGCTTACGACAAGTCGTAGGAACGGAACTCGTTCGTAAGTCGAGGACCCCCTGTATTTATTTATTGTGAGTATAGCTGTGACATCAACACCAGGAAGTGAGTCTGGCCCAATTATGACAGTTGATATATGATATATAATATATTATTTATCAGGGGGAGTGTAGTCCCTCTATCAGACCTCAGGCCTTTACTGAAAGCAAGCAGGCGGAATGGGAAATCAAACTTCCATGAAATCAACCCTGTTGTTGGACAGAGGTTTGAGTTGTCTTTTAAAACTTGACGGGACCAAATTGTATACTCAAGATGTCGAATGGATCACTCAGGACTTACATGTGTTCTTACTAAAGTGTGAATAACCACCGTTTAGTGGTTAAGAGTTAAACCAGGTGAGGACAGTGCCAGAGTTCCCTTCCAGCTTTTCTAACTGGTCGAGTCAGATATCAGATCTGTAGTGTCAAAAGATCCAAGACAGAAAACCAAACACTGAGCAGCTAAAAGGAGATCTTTCATCACATTAGTGAGTGCTTTGGAGAGAACGGAAGCCAGACTGAAACTTTATAAATAAATATATTGTTAATGCTTAAAATAGGGCCTCAGTTGGCTAGTGGGAGCTCTCTGTAGTTTTAGATAAAAAGGGAAACTTCTGAGAGAACAAAACTAGGTTGAAATTCTATAAATGACAATTACATTAATTATTAGAAATTAAAATGTTACAGAGCTTTCTCTGAAATGTTAGATACAAAATGTTAGATACGTATCTTGGAGACAGGTCTGTAATTACAGAGTGGAGAATTTGAGATTAGGCTTTTCTAAAGAGGTGGCAAGAACATGTCATTTGTGAAATGGTCTGAAAAACTGTTCTTCTCTGAAGAATACAATATTTTTTTAATATATTAGGAGAGGAAATCACATTGCTTTGAGTCTGAAGAAGAATCATAGAGCCCTTGCAGTTCTCAGAGAATGACTTAAAGAAACTTTTTTTTTCTTTGCATTATCATATCTCCTCATCAGTTCTTCCATTACACCATAAAATCTTAATGTATGTTTGTACTTAATGTACAAACATACAATCATACTAGTGTGTGAGATGACATGTATTTCAGTGTAGAATAATATGCCTTCTTAACTTTCATAACAGTAGCAACTAGTAACAGTATTACTAACAATAACAAAAAAAAATAACATGTTCACAATCTGTCAGTCAATGGTGGCTACATTTTGTTACACAACCCCTATGCACTATTCCCACCCACTATGCCTGTCTTCACTATGGAACACCAACCACTCTCAATTGTTCCATCTTTTAAATACCTGGGCAGCATTCTTTCTGAGGGCTGCAACGCTGATTACAAAATTCACAACAGAATCAAGCAAGCCTCTGTAGCCCATGGTAAACTCCGACCTCCACCTGCACACCAAAATTGTCGTTTACAAATCCATCCGAATCAACAGTCTCCTGTACAGCTACTTTCCTGCGAAGTCTGGGTCACATACAGCCGCCACGTAAGGTTGCTGGAGCAGTTTCACATAAAGTGTCGGCAGCGAATCATGGGCGTCACGTGGTGTGACTGTGTACCCCATGCCGAGATTCTTGCTTGGACAAATTGCAAGAGCATAGAGGCCACGGTTGCTGAACACCAACTGAGCTGGCTTGGGCTTGTCATTTAGGAAGGCTCAAGAACGCCTGCCATGTCAAGTCCTGTATGGATAGCTTCATCTGAGCCGCCAGTCCGCAGGTGGTCAGAATAAGTGGTACAAAGACCAGCTAAAAACATCGCTGAAGAAATGTTGTATTGACGGCTTAAGACTGGAGCAAACTGCCATCGACCGTTCTAACTGGCGGTAGATCTGCTACACAGGTATAGAACAGCTGGAAATGAAGTGGAATGTGAAAAAACAACAGGAACGACTAAGGAGATGCATAGATGTGCCTGCCCCCCCGCTAATTCAGACATCATATGCCCAACATGCAATAAAACTTGAGGATCAAGAATTTGACTCTACAGAGAACACACCATTAATGAGGAGGGATGTCAGCATTGGACTCGATGGACTACAAGTGTGTGTGTGTGCGTGCGTGCGTGCGTGCGTGCGTGCGTGCGTGCGTGCGTGCGTGTGCGTGCGTGCGTGCGTGCGTGTGTGTGTGTGTGCGTGCGTGTGTGTGTGCGCGTGTGTGTGTATGCTCAAACACGCATACATGTGGGGGTCTAGGAGAGGAAGTGTGTCCATCTGAGGAATGGGAATGTGTCTGATGTCAATTTCACACACTAAGTGTAGTTTCACCCATTCATTTCTAATGAAACACCACTGGTGTTCACAAGTTAAATAAGACACCCAAAATTTAATGAAATTTATCAAAATTTATTTTGGGTGTTCAGATACCCTGTGTGGACAAAGTCATGGAACCTTATGACAATCAGATAAAATGAATACATTTTTTCATAGAGAAAACTTGTAAATCGGTCCAATTCAACCGGAAAATAACAGGAGGGTGAATCTTTACTCTTTTCACGCTGAGGTTTCCTATTCAACAGTCTGGTGCTGGTTTAGTCGCATACTAACTACACCTAATGACCTGAAAATCCTCATCATGTGTGGGTTTCTAGCCTCAGGCTTTTGGTTTTAGAGGGGGCACAAGAGTGACGCATTGTCAGAATGCCTGAATGGAGGAATAAGGGTGGTGACGATATTAAATGTAGGATACTGTTTTCATTGACGTTTGGCTTGTGATAGTTTATTTGTGTGACTCATGCCATGGTACCATCACGGCTAAGAATTTTTCAGGGAATTTACAGTAAAGAATTTGGATTGATCCATCTAATATATTACAGTAAAACGCCGAATAATATAAGATCTACAAACTGTTTTTTGAGAAGCTAAAAAACTTTTTTACCTTTGAGTGACCATCTTATACAATCCATGTCATATCTTTACATTGCATCTGCAGACAAACACTTTGTAAAATTCGTGCTACTACCAAAATATGGGTATAAAAATGGATGAGAAGCAATTTTCTGCTGCCAGTTGCATCTTGTTGTCTAAATGGAATGAGGTATTTCACAAAAAAGTGTGCTAAGATTTCCTTGTTTAAATGAGTAAACAGCCATTACATTAAACTGCATTCATTTACAGACACTGCTACAGTCATGGCCAAAAATATTGGCACCGCTGCACTTCTTTCAGGTAATGCACCATTTCTCACTGGAAATTGTTGCAATTAAAAATGCTTGTGGTATTGACATGTTTATTTCTTTTGTTTGCATTGGAACAACACAAAAAAGCTGACAAAAAAAATCCAAATCTGATATGATTTCACACAGAACAGGGTTGCCGATATTTCTGGCCATGACTGTATGCATAGCAACCTACCAAGGAAACAGCTGTAAGTGCACTGAAATAGGTTAATGGGTCATTAACATCCTTACAGCCAGATATGGGGGAACAGTGAAAGCACTGACAACATATGATCAGTGATGCTATTTTTGTTTTTTAAAAAACTGCAAATGGACAAACCGGCATTGTGCAACACATTGATCAGTGGAGAGTATAACTGCACCGCATTAAATGTATTCTCATATAAGAGAGAGCCGACGGCTGTTTTCCCGGGGTTTATTTTGTGTATTTATTTATTGCTGCAAGTCTGAAAAATGAAAATGTCCTGCTATTTTCCATTTTCTGTTTTTTTTTTTTTTTTTTTTCCCAGTGCAGTCATAACCATTGACCTGTGAGTACACAGTCAGTGAAAACATGGAGTACAAATTGAAAGAGTGTTCTGGGAGGTGCTGAAATCTTACTGGATAACAGTGTAGAGCCATTCGTATTGTAAAAATCACCAAAATAGTCTTTGAGATGTTCAGCCAAGCTTGGAAAAAGATCAGGGGTCATGTCACATTCATACCCAGCCTCTATCCAGATTTTAATGGAAAGTTGGATTTTTTTGGGAGTTGCACTACTGATTTTAATAATAAGCACTCTTTTTAAATGTATTTTTGTCATGTTGGAGTTGCCAGTTAAAACCTACATTTTTGCACTTTAATATGTAAACCTTTGTTTACGTTTTGTCTTGTGCTGCATTATAGAATGACAAACAGTTTCTCAAATGAATTGGTCGATTAGATTTTTTTGTAGGAAAATGAATCGTTTAGATTAATCGACTAATCTGTAAAATACTCGATAGATTAATCGATAGAAAAATAGTCGTTAGTGGCAGCCCTAAATTATTTCGGATCTCAACAACAAAAGAATTAAAAGTCTCATTGTACAGCGAGCTGGGCTGAACTGACAGGTGTTCATTTGTCAGATGTTCTCAGGCAGAGCCTGCCAGGGTTGTCATGGCAACCCACATACGCTAAAGGAAACCATCAGAAAGAGCCATAAGATCGAAGTTAAACAAAAGCATGAGAACATTTTAACATAGCATTAAAATTCATTCATTCATTCATTCATTCATTCATTCATTCATTCATTCATTCATTCATTCATCTAAACCACTTTTTTTCCATCAGACTTCACCCAGGGTCTGGTGCAGTGAGGTGCAAACATTTGTACCCTGTAGTCTAAGGTTGCTGATGTAGGATCAGTTTTAATAAAACATACACCCTAAAGTTTAAAGTAAGAATGTGGGTCAGTGAAACTGATTCTTGGTCAGTGATCAGGGGATGCTGGCAGGAAATAACATGAGCCCTGTTGTCATTTCTCCCCCCAGATCCTGGACGTTCGGAACGTGATGGTTGTGGTTTCCCGGTGGTATGGCGGCATCCTGCTTGGACCAGACCGTTTCAAGCACATCAATAACTGTGCAAGGAACATCCTGGTAGAGAACTACAAGGATTTAGCGGTAAGAAGCCTCTTCCCCCGTCGCCCCACCACCCCCCCCGCCATCAGACATCAGACAAAAATGTTTCAGCATGACCGTGACCATATAGAGACAGGAGCTGGAAGTCTGTCTCACGCGCCGTCACCGGATGGCAATCTCATGCAGTGGGAGAGTGAGGCTTTATTGGTGGAGACAGAGTGGGCTTTCAGTACCTCTTTGGCTTCTGTGAATCAGGTTTTGAAGTGCTGTCCCGTGGCTTTTGATAGGTCAGTATGAGTTCTCCATAATACCTCCTACATCATTCTTCAGCTATCCTGAGTGCCTTTTCCATTACTAGTTAGTACACATTAGTACCTCAACCATCACTAGTGTTCAACCTGGCAACACTTAGGTAATTTAAAATTGTGTGAATGCAACAGGATGAATAAGGTGTCATGACTAACACGGACTCATTTTAAAATGGGGGGAAGAATAAGGTCTCATAAAACAGGTGGGTGAATGGATTAATACTTCAATACTGGGATCAATACTCACATTTAAAATTGAGCCCATTTGCTTTTTAAGAACTTATGCATCAAACTAGAATTTACTCATCTGGATATTCCAGATATATGTCAGATATATTGAACTAAAAAGCAAAATTAAAATAAATGAATGAAAAATAAAATAATAAAATAAAAATAAAAGCTGCCGACATGGCAGGATAGGCACCACACAGGTGAATGTGTGCTTGCAATGATTTTGGTAATTATCAGACTTTTCTTTTCCAAGGCAACAATATTATGAAATAATAATGCTGAAAAGATTAATTGTGTTCCTGTTGATAGGAACATAAGAGGGGTTCTGGCTCAAGCTTTCTCTTGTACTCCCCATATCAAACTTAATGCCCCATCTGGAACCTTCCTTTCTCCTTTGAATCTTGAATTTTTGGGCTGTGTGTTTTTTTTTTCCTCTGTTTCGACCTTTTACAGACTGCTTCACAGTTGAAGCGTGGGTCCTTAAATCTCTTTTTGTCTCCCTTGATAAATGTAATTGGTAAGGTTTTTTTAAGTATTGTTGGAGACCATGCCTTGGTCATTCAAACATAGCATACTGAATATGATGTAGTATTCAATTCAGTTCAATTCAATTTTATTTGTATGGTGCTTTTTACAACAAGTTGTCACAAAGCAGCTTTACAATTGATCCCAGGCCTGAAACCCCCGCAGAGCAAGCCAAGGCAGCAATGGCAAGGACATACAGTCTCTATTCCATTATGCTGTGACAGCAATGACCACTCTGTTCCACCAGATACTCTATGATCCATGCTAACACCAGGCTGTGTCCTTCAACTAAAGGATTTACTGTATAGGTATATTTTGAGCTTAGTCTCAAAGGAAGAGTGAGAGCCTGCATCTTAAGTGGCTGCTGGTCAATTCATTTTCCAGCGAAGAAGGCTGTGCTGCCATGTTTTTGTAGTACTGTGTTGATCTACAAATTGCAGATAAAGTAAAACACATTTCCATGACAGCTGTATGCTCTGTATGCTCTGGAAAATGTTGCTCTGAAATTTTGTGCTGGCTAAAGAGGTCAGTGAGTCTTGATGATGAGGTCGGCTTTCAGTTAAGTTTTCCGTAGGTAAGATATCCTGACCCTCACTTCCCTCCCATCCAAATCGACCCGTGTGTCAGCCCCACACAAACAGCCTTCTTTGGAGAGAGCGTCTGTACATGCAAACTCCTCAGATTTACATGACTATAAGAATTTGCTATTTTTCACACCACAAAGTGAACACCACTCACTTCTGCCGACGTCATCAGAGGAGTATGGTAACAGTCGCTCAGTTCAGAACCCTGCAGGCAGCCAGAAGTAGCTGCTGGAGAGCAATGAGATGATAATTGACTTAACCCGTTTTTTCCCAGGAGATCTTAAGACAATTGCTGCCTGGCCAATACAAACCTCTGGCCATAGCCGATAATGGCACAACAGGGACTTGAACACCCTGTCGCGGGACCACAGACGTTTTGTTTTTTACTCTTTGAGTCATCCCAGGGTCTGGTATTACGACTCCTTGGCATATGATGTGATTGTCATGGTAACAGACCACTTTCCGTGAGAATGTATTATTTGTAGATGAAACAAGCAATATAATACAGTTGTTTTTTTTTTTTTCCATCTACAAAAGCAGGTTCCAAGAGCAGCTGTAGAAGTGTACACTGTGTCTTGCAATAAACAAGTCTAAGGCCAATGTTTAAAAAAAAAAAAAAAAAAAAATTATACATTTTTGGTGCTTAGTGTTGCTTAAATTGACTGGCTGGTATAGGGTGCTGTTTGGTCTCAAGGGGGCTCAGGGTTGGACAGTGCTTTTTAATTTATGATGCCAACCTCAAGTGTAATCACCAGTATAAATTATTTATGTTTATAACCTGGCAGGGTCACTTTGTAGTGCAGAGTTGTTTTGAGAGCTCTTGTCTTTTTGATAGTACGATAGCATCCCAGGGGGCATTTATGATGTGCCTCCTGTTGTCTCTCTCCTGCTGTTCGCGTAGTTGTGGGTGTATAAGGTCACATTTCTGGCTTTTGAACACAGCACTTACTTTATACATATGCGGTTTGCTCCATCTCCGTCCATCAGATTGACCCAGATTTCTGCTTTTGCATGGTGTTGAGGAGGACAGACGATTGACTTCCCAAGATTACCAAACTTTTTCTTTTCTCAGCCAGTTGAACAGTGGTTTTGAACAAAGCATCTGAAAGTGTCCAGTCTGTTTTTAACACTTCATGAACACACTGCCAGCACCTCTGTGAGTGTTTGCTCTGGATGGTGATTTGGGGCATATCACGTATTTGAGATATAATTCAGCAGAATGGAGGAATGGGTTGAGTTTGATGAATTCCTTTTGCTATTTTCTCTCTCTCCTCTTTATGGCATCGTTATCTAGACTGTATGTATCATGTTATTTTTGCCTCTGACGTTTCAAGAAGATTTACATGTGGAAAATGTGTGGAAAATGCCCGTTCTCTACAATTATGGTCTTCTGATTGTTACATCTCCTCCTTCTTGCATTGACAGCCGCTATCTCATGAATTGTGTGTCTGCTAAAACCGGCTTTCCGTTCATAATGAAACACACAAACAATCACCTTTCCCACTATTGCTTTCAAGATTAGAAAGTCGCAAAACACATGTGTAGGTAATCTATTTGACTTCCTCCTTCATTTTTGTGAAGTACTGCATCAACACCCAATATTCTGCATGTTGACAAAAATGTAAAATTCTTTTAATTTGCATTTTGAAACAGGCAATCTTTGCGCCCTGCTGCTCGATCAGCTTGAAGGTGTTTTTGCATGCAGTAACAGATTTGCATGTAATTTTATACGCACACACATTTAGCAAATCAGGTTTGATTGATTAAATCTAGTCCTGTGTTTATAGCTTAAGGACTTCCTGCTGTTCATCTGAGACCCTATTTCTCGGCCATCACAGTATCATCTCACCTGGAGGTGTTGTTGGAGAACGTAATGCAGAAGAATGGGTTTCAAAGTTGTAAACACTTGCCCATGGCAGCTTTCTTTGGAATTAGTTCTGAACCACAATCCTGATGATCACATCCAAGCCTCAAAATGATCACTCTCCACTCCTAAAAAAAAATAAAATATAGTAATCAAAAATAAGCATTGATTGATCTACCTCCTATTATTTGGGACAGTGATGTCAAACTTGGGCTCTCCAGGGCCAGTGTGTTTTCTGCTTTTTTGTGTGCTTTTTAATGTACTTATGCAAGTCACCGATTGGCTTAAATGAGCTGCTGATCGGAAGAAATTTACAAATACCCTCATGATCGTTCTGTGGCCTTCCAGAACATCGGTATGATACCTGTGAGACTGTGGTTAGCTTAAAGTTAAGTTAAAATGGCCAAGGGATAATTGGTGTGCTGAGTCACCTGAAATTGAATTGGCTAGAGGGTTTTTTAGAATTCTAGAAGTAGATCAAATGTTAGTTTTTTTAAAATATATTTTAATGCAAGATCAGTTTTAGCTAGTTTCATACCTCACTTTACTTTATTTAAATTTGTTTATTTAATACTTCCATTTTCTGTTATCTGGAAAGCACATTGAGTACCTGTAGGAGAAGTGCTGTATAAAATAAATGTATTATTTCTATTATTAAGTCACTATTATTTTTAAAGTGAACCTTTCCCTAACTCATCACCACCTGCTCATCATCTTTCCCTCACCTGTCATCATCTCAACCCCCTCATTCAGAACAGAGGTGTAAAAAGGGTACTTTGTAGTATGGTTTTATAGTTAGGTGAGGAAACCACCATAATCCTGAGCCGAGGGTGTTCACCGTCCCACAATCCCTATTTCGCAAGTGCTCTTCACCAGTAATGATGATGTGTCATAAATGAATGGACACAATTCCCCTGCTGTGTGGAGAGCTCTGGTTGACAGGCTTTGGGCTGGAAACATGTAATTTTCATCGATCTGTCTCAGCCAGGCCCTCCGACGCACCGGTGGCAGATCGCCAACAAGTGTGTGAGAGACAGGCCGGGCCGTGTCCGCCTGCACGTGACGCAAACACGCTGAAAGGATACGGCGTATGTCCCCTCTTTGGTATTGTGTGCGCAGTTAGAGGCCCTGCATGGGACCAGGTGAATGCTGCCGCTCTGCTACACTGACAGGGAAGGTCCCTCGCACCCCAGCCGTCCTGGTGCTCAGAGAGCCGGACCACAGCTGTCGGCTGTTTAACTCTGAAAACAGTGAGGCAAGCTGTGTTGACTTGTGCTTAATTGAAGTATGTTTTTCCTTTTTCTTTCTTGCTGTTCTCAGGAGGACTCGTCTAAAGCCGGAGGAAGAAACAAAAAGCAAAAAAACAAGAAGACAAAATGACATTAACAGAAAAACAAACATGTCATTTTTTTGTTGTTGAATAACAAAAACAACAGGAAGAGCAACAGGTTTTCTACCGTTTTATTAATCTATTTGTAACTGATATTTTTATAATTAAAAAGTGATCAAACTGAAAAAATCTTTATTAAGCAGATGCACATATGTTGATGGAATAAACTGGCTCCAGATCCTACTCCAAATTCCTGCTGACACATATCATAAGACCTTTATTTGAGACAGCTTATTGAATGTTCTCTTGTGAATAACCAGCCTTGCATGAATGAATCGAAATTAGAGTAAGAATTAAGTAAAGAACTGAGTAAAAATGGAAAGGACTGTACCCTATGCAACATATAATCCTGTAAGCCATTTCAAAGTGCCATTAAGGTCCTGTATCCAGGAAGTTCTTATGGAAGACAAGGGTGGAGAATGCATAGCTGGGAGTCTTTGGATAATTTGAAATTTCAAGTGTTTGGAAAGTCACACCAACAGGATAAATAAATATTTCAAGAAATCAAGCCTTTTCTATGCCAGTTATTTTTACTTCACCTTTACATGTACAGCGGGTAAAATACGTATTGAACACATCACCATTATTCTCAGTAAATATATTTCTAAGGGTGCTAGTGACATGACATTTTCACCATGTCAATGACAACCCATGCAATCCACACATGCAAAGAAATCAAACCATAGATGTCCATAAATTATGTGTAATAATGTGAAATTACACAGGAAAAAAATATTGAACACATGAAGAGTGGTGCAAACGGCATGGAAAGCCAAAACACTAGCTGAAATCTATCAGTAATTAGAAAGCAATCCTGCTACTTGTCAGTGTGCAAATTAATATCAGCTGGTTCAGTCCCAACTGATGGCCTATAAAAAGGTAACTCATTACCAAGGTGTCACACAAGAAACATCTCATGATGGGTAAAACCAAAGAGCTCTCTCTCAAGACCTTCGCAACGTTATTGTTGCAAAACACACTGATGGCATTGGTTACAGAAGGATTTCTAAACTTCTGAATTTTCCAGTGAGCACTGTTGGGGCCATAATTCGGAAACGGAAAGAACATCATTTCACCGTAAACCGGCCACGACTAGGTGCTCCTCGCAAGATTTCTGACAGAGGAGTGAAAAGAATTACCAGAAGAGTTGTTCAAGAGCCAAGGACCACTTGTGGAGAGCTTCAGAAAGGCCTTGAATTAGCAGGTACAATTGTCTCAAAGAAAACAATAAGTAATGAACTCAACCGCCATGGTCTGTATGCACGCTCACCACGCAAGACTCCACTGCTGAAGAAAAAGCATGTTGAAGCGCATTTAAAGTTTGCTGCACAACATTTAGACAAGCCTGTGAAATACTGGGAGGTTATAGTCTGGTCAGATGAGAACAAACTCTTTGGATATACCAACAGTGAAGTTTGGAGTGGGAACATCATGGTATGGGGCTGTTTTTCAGCATACGGCACTGGCAAACGTCATATAATTGAAGGAAGGATGAATGGAAAAATGTACCGAGACATTCTTGATAAAAAATCTGCTGCCATCTACTAAGATGAAATGAGGGTGGACATTTCAGCAAGACAATGATCCCAAACACACAGCCAAGGAAACTCTCAACTGGTTTCAGAGAAAGAAAATAAAGCTTCTAGAATGGCCCAGCCAATCACCTGACTTGAATCCAATAGAAAATCTAAGAAAAGAACTAAAGATCAAAGTTCATAGAAGAGGCCTTCAAGATTTGAAGACTGTTTGTGCAGAAGAATGGGCCAAAATCACATCTGAGCATGCGACTAGTTTCTACATACAGGAGGCGTCTTGAAGCTGTCATTACCAACAAAGGCTTTTGTACGAAGTATTACGTTTCAGTAAGCGTGTTCAATACTTCTTCCCTGTGCCATTCCATTTTATCACACATAACTTTAATTTCTGAAATTATTTATATTGGGTTCTTTGCATGTGTGGATTGCTTGAGTTGTCACTGACATCTGGTGAAAATTTCATGACAATACCTTATTTTACCTGCTGTACATATAAACTGACAAAATATAACTCAAGTGTCCTTTATCCCAGGTCACATCCATTGAGTCTGCCCTGTCTTGTCTGAATTCCACTCTATGGAAGGTCATAAGAGAGGGATAACTAAAGTTTAATCTACCAAATACTTATTTCCCTGAGTATGCCCCCTCTGAATTTTGATGTGTATTATGCATCAATTTTAAATTCTGTGCCTGACATGACCGCAGAAGGATCTGAAATTTGAATAATAATAAGGTGCTGAAGTTAATACTTGACATTTGCATTCATTAAAAGGTTAAAATATATTAAGGCAGTGGACACCATACACCCGTCAGAAAGACACAGAAATGTTATTGATTCAGGAGGCCCTCCCGGGAGGTTACCTGACTCATAGTCTGTGTCCCCTGGTTCTCTGCCCCTGCTGTGGAATATTAATGTCACAGAGTGACAAGACTTGGACAGCCACACTTAGCTTGATGTGCATGTATCTGGGACGTATTTCACAATTATATCATAGGGTAGCTTTATCACTTATTTTATACAGTAAAGTCCAGAATTATTGGCACACTCGATGCAAATGAAGACCCACGTGTACAAAATAACAAACACAGATAATTTCCTTACACACACAAGAACAGGTGTCAGAATCAATGGCACCCCTTTTTGTACTTGCTGTGGCCTACCCTGGCAGGGATTGTGCTCAGCATTTTCCTATAATGTTTAATAATATTGTATAAAAGGTTGGGGAAAGATCTTGGACCATTCCCCTGTGCAGTATCATCAAGATCCTTCATGTCATGAGGTCTGCACTTGATCATGTCCTTAATTTCAGACTGTGGGGTTTTCCATTTGGTTTAAATGCAGAGACTGTCTCGTCCTCATGTCAGAGGAAACCACAGTTTGGCTGAAAATGTCCCAGCAATTAAAGGAAGTCTTGATGCCATTGATCGTAACATGGTGCTCTTGGACATTAAAGATTCACCATCATATTTCACGGAAGTTTTACGTTTCATTTCTTTCTATGCACCCTCCTTCTAATTTTTTTTGTCTCATCCGATGGCAGGACTCCAGTCAAAGTATCAAAGGCACCATGTGCATAAAATCTGTGATATTACATTATATGAAATATATATGACCAATTGGCACTCTTGATGGTAAAATGTAAGGAGTTGCCAGTACTCTGCTTTTGGGTAGGCTGGGATCCTTAGTTTAACACATCTGTTAGTTTGTGAAATCTTCTGTATGTCAGAAGAAAAACTTTAAACGGTTCCCCCTGGAAAGGGTTAGCTCTTGGTGGATGAAAATTGCTTTTGCCTTGTAAACCCCACTCCCCAACCTCCCGGAAAAAATATGTTTTAAAAGCAATTGGAAAGCTCCTGGGGAACTGATGTGAGACGCTTAGGGAGAAAAAGTAGTGGAGAAGCAGAAATGAAGACATGTCATATACTTATACATAGAAAACAGCTTCACAGGTTGACATGTTTCATTTGTCGATTCGAATTGATTTGAGGGGACATGAATCGATAAACCAGCACGGGACATGAATCCATAGACCCGTGTGACTGAGCAGATGTACGTAGATGGGCGTTCTGTCTCCAAAGCGGTTTAGGCGTTGTTTACGTAAGAAGGTGACATTTGGAAAGGTAGACGCAGGTTGGTGCTCTTTATTGAGTCATACCGTTGTGCTTTGCAAATTTTTCTACAGGCCGCCGGACCACCCACTGAGACATTATGCGGCATGTGAAAAAGGCGGCTTTTAGGAAGCCCACTGACTCACTGAAGCCACAAAGCTCTTTGATTGCTCTCATGGGGGTGGGGGTTGGGGGGGTTTTGGGCGGGGGCTGTGACAGGAAACAAATTGGGAATCCAATTTGAGGCCCCAGGAGAAACCCCCAGTTTCTGTTCTGGTCTCCATCCCACACCGCCGCTGACAGAGCGCGTGGGAGCATGCAAGCCTTTCTCAAAAAAGCTCCTGGCACCAGGCTGGTTCACCTAGGTGGTTTGTACTGGAAACGTCAAAATATAGCAAAAAAAAATAGAGGAAGGACGTCAGCAACGAGAACAGGGGCAGCTGGAAAGCAACGGTGTGTAGCAGGGTCAGGAACAGTCAAGTAGAGCCCCAGTAACGAAACGAGGAATGACTGAGCCAATCAAATCATTGCCTCTGAACACCTAAAAATTCAAACTCAAGCCAACCTCTTTGGAACGATATGGCTGCCGTGCCATTACCCAAGTGAATGCTCATTTGGGTTTTTGAAACAACAGCCAGTCATTTATGTGCTTGTTTAAAAGGTGTTAAATAAACGCATGAAGTAGCCCTTCTCTATTTCAGTTAATAATTAAGGGCTTAGATGCTTACTCAGAATGGCTGGAGAGCATGTCGGCTTGTGGAGCTGTGGGTAGCCTCTTGAGTTAGTGTGAATTAATTGAGTGTGTCGAGAAGTAAAATCACATTCATCAGTACCATTACTTGTGAGGCAATTAACATAAGTTTCGATAAGGATACCTCAATGTAGTGCTTATGTGCCATTACTAGGTAAAAATGCAGAAATGCTTATCTCCTCAGGTCTCAATTAACAATGACTACAAAAAAAAAAAAATAGTATTTACAAAACATTAGGCTTAGTTGACCATTTATCCCCCCTGGTTTCTCCCTGCTCATGATTAAGCTAGCAATCTGAATCCCACAGAAAACATACCATTTTCAATATGAGCATTTTATCATAAATTTCCATACATTACTCCACGTTTTGTTATAGTCAATTAGCAGATGCTTAAATTGAGCGTGAATTACAACGTAGGAGAATATTAAGTGCATACACCTGGTTATGAGCAACACTGCCAGACCTTGGCTAACCATGTTTCTTAAGGCCTTGCCTAGTACTCAGCAATGGTGCAAGTAAGCCAAGTTAAAAGTGCAAGCAATAAACAGCACTAGTATAGCGACTAAAACATACTAAGGCCTCAGGGCCATAGACAACAGGCCTATTATTTTTCTGAAGTTACCCATCATGTATGTAATCTCAAGCAATCATGTAGCTTTTAAATATTGGCATATATATTTTGCTAAAAGGTGTACTTCTTTGGTTGTTGTTTTTAAACAGAGAGGTCTTTTCTTCACCATCAACAGCACTGTATTTTAATCAAAACTCCTGCTCTCCACAATTCCCCCTATTCCTCCAGAAAGGTCATGACTTTTCACTTCATGTTGGAGAAGATTTGGAACAGAATGTGATCCAAAATAAAAAATTACAAAAAGAAAATGTGTGTATGTGTGCACTCATTGTGTTAGCCCCTAGCCTGTAACAGCCATAATGGATTTATTTTTCTTTGATAAATAGAGTCAACTTGAAGATGAACATGGACGTAAATTACTTAGCATAAAAATAGTTCATTTGAATTTTGTAGAACCGTCACTGGCCTTTAGTATGGTGATTTTCAGAAATGTTAATGAATAAATGGTAATGAGGGAAATCAAATCAGTAAATTAGCAGTGATGGTTGAGGCCTCTATAAAAGCAGGACACACAGAAGGGAATTAATTTATTGTTCTTTGTTTGTCTGCCCCCACACACACACACACACACTCAGAAGTGAAGTGTTTGCCCTTTAATTGCTTATGTCTTCTTTACAGAAAAAAAAAACCCCAGATGTAAACCTTTATCTTCAGAGATCAAACATCATGAACAAAGGTGGCCTTGGGTTATGCTCTCACTCTTCTTTGAAGAGGACAACCCATGGTGTGTACAAGATCATTGAAATCCTTATTTCAACGGCCTACCCTTGTAGACGCATGTCACAAAAGCATCAAAAGAAATTTAGCCTTGTTTAGATGAATCAGTCGTCCTTTCTTCTGCAGTGACACCAGCTAAGCAGCAAGGGGTGGCAGCCTCCGATGCTCAGAGCCCAGGGTACCTGATCCAGTAAGCGCTGAGACTGGCATTAATTACAGCTGCTGTAACAAACAAACATTAACCTATGACCTTTACTGATGGCAGCACCAACTTTTAAGGGTGGAAGAAAGTGCGAGCTCCAGAAACGTATTATTTCAGTCTCACCTTCAACCTCTACCTCCAGAAACAGAGACCATTGCTTTTGATTACCTTTTTTTACATTTAGCAGCCACTTATAAGTCAAAGTGATTTAAAGGGAGTGTATTTAGTTAACAGAAATGCAGGTGGTCAAAACATTGAAACGCCAGAAAATCTGCCAGTTATGTATTGTAAGTTTGATGTAGTTCTGAGATATACTCCCTGAATCTACTTGTAGAAGTACCTGGTATGCTGTCGAGTGGTCATAAGCATTCTTGTATTTATTTCTCTCTCTCTCTCTCTCTCTCTCTCTCTCTCTCTCTCTCTCACACACACACACACACACACACAGTTTTCAGGTGCTTTTCCTCTCTTGTGGGACATTTTTTAGATTGTAAGTAGGGCTGATACTCATTGGCTGCAGTCCTGATTGAGAAGGGAAGGATTTTAATGATTAAAATTCCACATTGCTGTCCTCATAAAATACAGACTGCATGGAAACTCCAGAACATGAACTGTGTAGGTTGATAAATGTCACAGGTACAGAAGTAATTGATAGACAAATATGTATTTGGTAGGAAAACATGTACCTCTGTGAGTTCTAGAGGAAGTTTGTGATTATTGTTTTGAATGCACCTTCCACATTTGTGGGATCCTGTGGACATGACACACTGGCGACCTTCAAAATGAATGCACCAGACTCTCCCTGATGCTAGTGTTCAGCTGAACAAGGTCCAGCAGAATAACTGTGCTATTTCCCTCTCGATTTATTTCCTCTTTTTTGTGATATATTGTTTTTTATTCATTAACCCTTGTGTTCTGTTGAAATTGGCTTTGCTTCCTCATTGTTCGCGGTCCCACAGACCCCAGCACTGTAAATGTAAATATAATGAAGAATCAAGCTTATAAAACAATGATAAGTATGGTTTTTGAGGAGATAAAGAGGCTCGGGGGTCTCACAGACTCCAGACCGAAGATGAGGGTTAATCATAACATAACAAGTAACTTATTGTGCAGACTTATAAAGGGACAACAGATCTCAAAAACACGAAAAGGAAGAAACAGATGAGTCGTCCCCCCCACCATTCCACCCCTCAGCCACCTCATTCACTGGGCTCTAGAAAGATACGAGAATTGTTTTCTTAACTTCACTTGTGTACGTTTTTGAAAGAGCAGGTGTACTGATTCTATTGTAGTCTGTGGAATTCGGTTGGTCATGGTGGCTTGTGAATTTAGTGTATGAATGAGCACAAATGCATCATGTTATCAAGAAGGAGGTATCTTCATTGGATCAAAGAATCATTCTTATTTTCATTTTTTTTATGTTTCCATTGATTTTAGTCATTTTGCTGATGCTTTTATCCAAAGTGACTTACAGTTGATTGAGCTAACCAAAGGCCAGTCCCCCCCCCTGGGTGCAGTGTGGGGTTAATGGCCTTGCTCAGGGGCCCAACAGCAATGGTGTTCTTGCTGTGGCTTGAGCCACCAACCTCAGGGGTCCCAGTCATGTACATTAGCCACAAGACTACAGGTTGCCACTTATTTGACATTCTCAGGCTCGGTACTGCACACTATCTATCATGCATTCTCAGGCTTGTGAGTGGACTGACAGTCTGACATTTGTCAAATGAATAAACACTTAGAAAAACACTGGTTTCTGACATATGAGCATATGGGATAAGCCAGATAAGGAGTGACGTCTGGAAGCTACTGAACCGCCCGTCGCCCTCTCTGCAACAGCTGTGGGTCGGACTCATCTTTTGAACCATAAACAGGGGAAGTGACTCACTCGCTCACAGAGGAAGGAACACTCAAACGCTAGCTGAGGATATCATTATGCATTGTTTTTGGTAAATGAGGCAAAGACGGCTCTATGAGAGGAGAGGGTGAAAAATATGAGAACGTTTTTTGTTTGTTTTTTATGCACACCCAGGGGCACACATGAAGACACAGTTGTGTCCAATAATTCATATATAAATATATATCTTTGGGGCCTTAAGGATTAACTTTGTAAGGGATTAAGAGTGACACTGGGCCGTTACTCTATACAGACAGGCTGTTTCTACTCTCTCTCTCATTACAGCATCATTGCTTATCTGGAGTAATACTGTTATACTTGGGCTCTGGCAGTCATGCAAGGCTAAAGCTGTGGTTATAGTCTTGTGTGAATAACCATACTGTAGGCAATTAGGCTCTCCTTTGGAACCCTTTCCCACCTCTTTTGCCAGGTAAAAAAGTACATTATCAGTGCATATAGGAGCCTCTATATGTCCGTAAATGCGTAGAAGAAGTTATGGAAATATTGAGAGAGCAGGACTACTCTAAGGTCATAATGAGGAAATGATGAATTCTTTTGAACTCACCTTGTAAAGTTAAATGAATGAGTAGCATTATATTAAAGTAGAAATCAAAGCTCGGGCAAGAGCCAACACTGACCATGTTCTCTGCCCAAAGCCCCTGTCAGGAAGAAAGGCTTCCAGGAAACCCATGACAAGACACAGACTCGGCAGCTTTGGCTTTGTTGGTGGAACGTTATGACTGGTAACTTTCAACACCCTCCTGTTCGGGTCTGTTATAATTCCTCATCGTATTGTCGTCATGATTTACCTATACTGACAGAACAATATTGCTATGCCAGTCAAGCCTATATTAATTTTAGTGTGAATCTGGAGAGAGAGGAGAGGGGACATGGTGAGAAAATAAGGAGTGAGCGAGAGACTAAGGAGATGAAGAAAGACTTTTTTTTTAGCAAGTCAAAAGAAGTTGCTCAGCTTACCCCAGTGATATGGGATATGAATCACTGGAACACTTTGCTATGAAATCCTTTTTTAGGGATGTATAGGGAAAACCGGCAGAGATAGACTCATTAAAGGCAGAGATAATACAGACTGGGACTGAATGGACTCAAAATATGGAACATCTTATTTTTAAAATGTTTTTTCAACTTGGGAGTAAAAGCACCTGATGGTGAAGATGTGGGTCCCACAGCTGGGTGTTAAGGTACCAGCTAAACAAGAACATAATTACTACAGGCCATAAACATTTGTGTTTCCCCCATGGACTGTGCAACAATAGGCCTGGCATCATATAACGACAATAACTCTTAGCTGTGTGAATGGGCTGACAGCCACAGATGTATGCAGACGATGATAGACTTATCTGTGCAACACATGCAATATGCATCACCCACACATGAGAACATGCTATATGTAGGTGTTATGTATGCATGTGTGTGTGCTGGGATTGTGTTGGAGGCCAGGTGAGCAGTTTCACAGTGGCTGAGTGTGAGATCTAGGGTTAGGGTTAGGGTGGGATCTGAGTGTGTTTGAAACCTGGCCGTGTGTCGTTGGTTCTGAGAAAATTGCCTGGTTAACAGCTGTCAGAGGCTGACAGGTTGTTAGCTTATGGGCATATCGTTGGAGCCCTTTGTTGTGCAAACAACATACTGTTTTATTTTTATTTATTTATTTTTACTTTGCCGGCTCATGAATATTCTCTGCTATATTATTATGAATGAATATGACTGCACTAAATATTAATAACTAAATAAAAAACTGAACTCTCATTCTTTATTTCACCGTTTGGATGTTTCAGATAATTTTCAAGTAGGTTTTAAGTTTATTTAGAATACTCCAGATATGACAAATAGGCCTATATGATATGCTAAACAGTTTCCGGTTTTTGTTTGCGTTTAATTAAGCTGCACTTTGGAGAGCGTCTGATCTAATATTATCAGAACAACTGCTGAAATCCCCTTTGAATAAATTATGTAAGTGGCTTTCTGAAGGCTTCAAACAGGTATAATAATTAACTGGTGTGTAATGAGACATCCTCTTGCCTCTGAAGCGCATTAATGTATTAGTTTTCATGTAACTACCTTTAATAAATACCCGTTTGCCGTTTCTTTTTTCTTAAGCAGGGTTTAACAAGCCAGTGTAAACATTACGGTTAGAAGCAAATTTATATTTACATGGCTGTGTCCCGTTTTCCATCTAAAACAATATCAGTCTCTTATTCACTGTCTGTGTGAAATTCCCAGTGCATTTACTAGCGAATACTTGGAGCTTGCATTCTCAGTCCATTACATATTCCAAAGCCATCCAAATATTGGTTCTCAACCCATGACCCTGTTTGGATAATTACACTCTGTCATATGCAGTCCAATAAAACCAATTTATTTTTCATGTCAATCAAAAAAAGAAATAGAGGACACTGCCCCACTCTTTGCCAAGATCTTTTTATGACAGAGAGGGTTGTTTTTTTTATCAGTCTGCAAATGAAGTTGAGCTCTACAGAAAATTGGCTGCAGGTTGAGCTGTACTGCTCTGGGAGGAATTGAACTCATCAAGCTATCCAACAGGTCTTGTCACACAGCCAGTGGCTCCATCCTCGCAGTCGTTTTGGGTTGATGCAGGTATCGTGACGAGGGAAAGGGCATGGTCCCCCACCAAAAAAAGGTAAGGGCCAAAACTAAGCACAAGCCACTGAAAGCCCTGGAGTCAGACCTCAAATCCGCCTGCTATTGTTGCCCTAAAGCAGTGATAATATTAAAAATCATCACTGGGAGATGTGATTTTATAATGTTGCTGCTGAGGATGATGACAGTAGGGATGCGGTTGCCATAGCAGCACATGTGATTGATTGGATCCATGTGCTGCCTTTCTGTTGCAATCCCTGTGTCATGTGTGTCGTGTTTTTTTATGTATTCAATGGCTTCATCAAGAATTTTGTTTTGTAAATAAAGGGAACAGTAAATTTAAAAATTTAGAAATGGTGAAAGATAATGTCGAT
The DNA here is from genome assembly GCA_022829145.1 of Albula goreensis. Taxonomy (NCBI): domain Eukaryota; kingdom Metazoa; phylum Chordata; class Actinopteri; order Albuliformes; family Albulidae; genus Albula; species Albula goreensis. The sequence goes on along the minus strand of CM040753.1, from coordinate 6,132,928 downwards.
GAAACATAAATAAAACTGGTCCTTCCATATCAATGATCATTGTCACAAGTATATCTGTGCCAGGAGCATTCATTGCCAATGAAATGCAAGCTGAAGAAAATAACCACAAGCTTTGCCAACAAAACAAAAAAAATTGGCTTTGCCCCATTTACTTTTTGTGCTGATAAACAAACCCTTCTGTTGAAGAATTGGGCATTCAACATTGAACAATACAGACAAACTTAGAAATCAGTTCCCTTCTCATTTAAAATGAATGGAACTGGAATGGAGGTCTCTCTATCAAATGGTGTGTGTGTGTGTGTGTGTGTGTGTGTGTGTGTGTGTGTGTGTGTGTGTGTGTGTGTGTGTGTGTGATGACCCCATGGACAAATTTCCATACTGCCATCTTTTTGTAGCATTCCAAAGTTTATACTCATTTTATCTGCTGTTAATCCTTCCTGTGAAGCCATTGTTGTTGGTTTTCCTCTCACATCACAATACTGTCATTCTCCTACCTCTTGACAGACTGTAATTATCACAATTTATTGAATCTCACATCAAAGCCTTGGAACACTGAGCCTGTACAACAGGCAGTCATTAGTGTGTGTTTTGAGCAAGCATTGCTATTACAAATAAAAGAGTCGATGTCACAAAGAAGCGAATTATTAAAAGTTATTTGAAAATACATAATTTAACCAGAAAGCGTACAAGACTGACAATTCCATTCTTCAGTTTCCTTCGCATCCGTCATTCCTGGGCACATATCTGATTCATGCTCATGAACATTAGTATTTGTCTGTCATAATCCATTTTATTGAAAAGTTATATGATTCACCAGGGGGAAAAGACCGCAGCCCCCAGCTGAGAAAAGCAGAGACAAAACAACAGGAGATCAGAATTAGAAATAAATGATGAGAAAACTGTGGACAAAGTCAACCCAAAAATGTCTCTTCAAGAGAAATTATCCCAACCAGTGCATAAAATGGCACCTATAAATTGAATGAACAAATAAACATCACTAATTGTCTGAAGGTGAATCCTTCACATTATACCATGGTCCATTAAATTGTGTAATACTGCAGAAGAAAATACTGTCCTAGCTAAGGTTCTGTTATAAAAATTACATCTTGAATAAATAAATTGCTGTATTTCAATAACCAAGCTAATAACAGTGCAATTTATCCTTTCAGTTATAATTTTACCACAAACTGTTACTTCCTTTTATTTATTTCTTAAAATTTGAGCAAGTCCCTGCAAATGTTTTTTTTTTTGCACAAATTAACTAAATTTTGGTCTAAAGCATGGATGTTTGTTCCTTTTTTATGCTTGTGCCAAATGGTTCATTTTGATTTATCCAAATGACTTTTTCTATTTCTGCGCTGCCTGTGGTCGGCACAAGGTCAGAGCTGCTGGCTGCCACCCTGACAGAAGTGAAGCTTGTGTTTTAACAGCAGGTTGGGGTGGCCTCCAGGTCGGTCTGAGAAAATTTGACATCACTTTTGCTAATGAAAATGTTTCCTCAACACTGTAACATTAACTTTGCTTGATCTAATGAGATGTGAAGTGTTAGACCAAAACCCTGATTTAATATGTCTGAATAATGAGAAATCCAGTCACGTGACATTCAGTGCTGTCCAAATGTCTTAACTGTATAATGAGAATATAATGAGATCTGTCTATGAAGGGGGACCCCTCTGATTGCCCTATGAGGGTTGCTAGACGCATTTCCCCCAACGAAGAGAAGCGCTGGATGTAACTGTCATCACATATCAGATTATCCCTTTTCCCAACATAACATCAGGCTGATTACCCATTGCACATTTTAATGTTTGCATGAATTGTAATCTTATATGAATATGAATATATTTAGTTACATGTAAACGCATCAATTCCAATTCCAGCTGTGCCCTGCTTTTGTTATTTTTATTTACTTAAGCTCTGAATCGTCATGTACTTGTGTTTATTTTTAAAAATTAAAAACACGATATAACAATTCATAAGTTTGTATGAATTGTAATCATATATACGGCTACATGTACACGCATCTAGGTTACATGTACTTTGTTACAACCCGGCCTGTTTTGACGTTATTTCCATTTTCCTAGCTCACAAAATGTACATTTACGTGGAACTGTAAATCTTAGAATTCTACTTTTGTTATTTTTATTCACTTAAGCTTTGAATTGTCGTGTTCTTCTGTTTATTTTCGGGAATTAGAGAATGTCCTCCAAAACACACCAATGTCGTGCCCTCACCATTGGGGACCTCTACGGCCAGCATGTCCATGCTCTACGCTAGCCTTGGAGGATGTATCTGGAAAGGCTTAATTAAGGGCCTGCATCCCCGGAGCGTAAAGACAGAATTTACATTAACCTGGAGAGTAACTAACATGAGTTCATATGTTGGCAGGTGACTAAAAAAGGGCTGGACTCAGTGATGTGATGTATTTCCCTCCCATGTTTTTTTAACACACTATTATACTTGTATGGATTGCTGATTGCGTCTGTGTGTGTGGGTGTCTGTGTGCAAGTCTTTATTTAAAATATATATTTTTTTTTTATTTCAAAAGTACTTCAGAGGATTCTTCAGAATTTCACTAGAAAACATTTTCAGACAACGGTAGGTTTGGAAGGATTTATTACTGAAATGGGATAGAGATGAGGATATGATGTACTGGTTTTGGGCTTGCAGTCCTTGCAGAGGGGAAGGAGTGGAGCTGTTCTCAGAGGAGAACTTATCCCCTGTGGAATAAGTATGGCTAAGTAGCAGGAGGAAAAGTTAGTGATGGGGAGCGGGTGGGATGCCAGAGATGCAGAGCATGATGGGAGATGATGTACATGGCGTTTCTGTAAGGAGACCGAAATTGATCGAAGGGGTTGTATGAAAATGATTCTCAGCCTCTATTTTTAAGAAAATCTGTGCTGCTGGGTGAAGAAGCCCCATGCTGCCACAGCTCATCCAAAGAAAAAGTCGACCCCCAAGGTGCTTTTCGCATGAGCTGAATCATTTCATGAGCTTTATAAACTCCAACACAACATTGTCTTTTTGGACAATCCTCTCTCCTCCGCCCCCCGCAGTGGATATGTGGTTCATTATTCAAGACATTATGACTCATCTGCAATACCTGAACTCACAAGTCACATGCATGTCAAAATAAACATACAAATAAACCACACATAAAAAGTTCCCCTTTCATATTATGCATGAATATACGAAAGAAACTGTAACAAGCTATACATATATGTGCAGACCTGGAGTGATAACGCAGCAGGAAGCTGTCAGCCAAATTAATTTGATTACTTCAAAGGCAACCTTGACAGATGATGGATGAAGGGTGAACATATGTTTCATGTTCATTCCTTAAACGTAACAATAACAATGTTGCCGTTCACTTTCTTTGAGTGACCGTGTGTGTGTGTGTGTGTGTGTACTTTCACCAGTCAGAACCTCACAGATTTCACCTGTCAATCCATCATCAATTAAAAAATGTATAAAGAAATAATTTGCCTAACAGCACATACCTGAAAAAAAAATCTGAAAAAATTGAATTGCCAGGACCAATACAAAAACATTGTTGTTAAAACAGGGCATTTACTCTTCATTGAACAAAAAGCTACTTCTAACATGCTGTGGCTTATATTGATTAATCATATCTAGATCAACATTAAACGTGTTGCATTCATAACTATGAACAGCTTGTTATGATGCAGAGGAAGCAGCTGTGTGGGTTGGAGCAAAAACCTGCATAATGAGTCAGGAATCCTCCAGGATTGACTTGGGAAAGCAGTGAACTGTGATACTTGAAAAAGGGTGCAAAATTTCTCATACTGCATTATTCATGATTGCAGAATGCCCATTAATTCACTTACATCTGTATGAAGAGTAATTAAAGAAAATGGGCTTTATATGAGAGCAAACCTGGCATGCAGTGCATCCAATACATGGCGAAACCAGACTCTTTCCACTTCGCAGTAATACTTTTTTCAGATTCAATTAAGTGACTTTACAGCCTACTGAATATAATGGAGAAAGAAAAAAAACAGGATTAACAAAGTCTGGAAATCTGAGAATGGATAGTATTTTGCCCACAAACCAGATAATTACTGTGTTCAGTCAACTCGAGGTGGGATGGGTGGTGAGTTTGAGAGAGGTATCCTACTAACAAACCCAACTAACCTTATACCAACAAACACACTTTTCCACATTTTACGCCCTCGTTGGCTTTCCATTCATACGCAAAACACTGCTGCAAATACGACTTTTCAGCATTATTGATCCTGTAAATGACCTCTTTTTTGCGATATGATATGTATGCTCAATGATACGAATATTCAGAAGTTGCGTCTGAACGCGTCTGACGTTTACGGAATCTGTGATGAAAAATGTCAACATTTAATGTTACAAAAAAGTCTGAAAAGCGGAGAGGATCCAACTATAAACATGCTTCAGGGTGCGGCAGGATTTTCACGCCAAAATTCAAGTAGGTGTCCCCAAACGAAATACGGAATGTTTAAATTAGAGTAGACTATGTAAGAATAAGATGCAAAGGTTTCACTTTGACATTGAGGCTATTGGAGGTTGTTCAGTTATGTTCGTGCATGGCATTACTGAACAAATGACCATGTGGCCTACTGTAGATTACTTTATAGAATATACCATTACATCTATGACCAGATGCAACCAGATGCAACGGATGATTGCTCATTTTCATGCGAAACATATGTTAAATTTCGATCTCTAACAAAAACAAGGCCATTTTAATTAACCCAAAAATGTATGTTTGAACCATTTAAGTTTCAAGATCATTTTGATTTATTGTTCACTAAATACGAAAACAAACATTTTATTCCAAGTAATTCTCATAATTCACACGTGTCCTTTCGTATGCTGACGATATACCTGAATTGTATGTTTAAAAGTAGTAATATGTATATTAAATTTAGACTGAAAGAGAAAAGAAAATGTGATGCTGGAACTCAAACTGGCAAGAGACGAGGCGACCAGTGCGTAGCCTATTTCCCAAACCACAATATAACTAGACTGTCTTGCGAGGGTGCGCATATGCTCCGCTGCAAGCACCTTCAACGAGCTGCACTAATCCTCTTTTAACAAAAAGAACAACAGACGGTCTGATCTTTTCCTTTAAAAATGGTAAATGCAGTTTGTAGTATAGGCACTACTGTGCCAAATAAATAACGAAATGAAACGGAAGCTTTAGGCAGTGACATGCGCAACCAGTTTTGATCTCGCGGTTTGGACGTACTGTACCTGCAGCTTTGGAGAATGTTTCCTAACACAGTCTTCATCTGAACTCTGGCCACTTGGAAATATATGTAACTTAACAGTTTGTCTACAGTATTCAACTAAGCTGAAACATTTTTCTATTCCATGAAAAAAAAACTTGGCAAATTAAACAATGAATAATACGTCTACTTTTTCATTTTAATCCAAGAGCAGACCCAATCGGTCTAGTTTTCAATGTAGACCATGGGAGCTGATATCCGTGGACTTAATACGAGCTTGAACTTCACTTACAACGACTCTGCAAGGATAAGCAGCACCACGGCTACCTTCCCCGGATATGTCATGGTGATACTGGCTGTGCTTATGGTAACTCTTGTAGTTGTAGTCGTAGTTGGGAATGCGCTGGTCATCCTTGCTTTCATAGTGGACAAGAGCCTCAGAAATCAAAGCAACTACTTCTTCTTGAACTTGGCGATATCTGATTTTCTAGTGGGTGAGTATGGAAACTCGTATTTATTCCGCTAGCTTGCAAAATACGCAACAGCATTAATAAAAAGTGGTTTATACTTTGATTCGAGTGTTTTTTTTTTCATTCAAGGCACAGATCAGTGTAACTAGGTTGTAAATATTAGATTTTTTGTTCTAGTTCGTCTATATGTCACTAGTCGGGTCATTTTTGACTCACCAGAATTTTAGCCAAAACATCAAATTAAAGCTGTTTTCTCATCCTTATGTTGTGTCATATTTTCGGACTTACGTTACCTTTTCGAAACGGTTTATTCTTGTTGCTAGCATAACGCAGAAAGGGAAATGCGGGGCATACATGAGAATGCAGAATGCCTCTTCGGATGCGGTTATTACTACCAACTCTACCATCTTTAAAATCCCGCAAGTTACGGCGCAACGATTTTCGATTAATGTATCCTCTGCATGTTTTAACAGTTTTCATGTCGTAGGTTTTGCCTTGAATTTTAACATTATACATTTGCGAATCCATTTTTATCGCTGCCCACGGTTTTAAACACTAGGTCACCAGAGCATCACCTTTCATATGTGGTTAGTTCAAACTGAGATCCTCTGTCACCCACTGCTCTGGGACAGGGCGAGTACGAAATCAAATAAATGACATGAGGCCGGTCAACTTTTCTCTATACCTTCAGTTTATGACCAGCCGGGAATATTTTGTCTTTAATCCAAATCAAAACCACTGTCATTACAATTTTTTCTGCCTTCTTCACATTGTCTGCATAGGTAGGTATTTGGCTCTAATGCAAAGAAATGCGACTCACAATTGATCAGTGCCCCTGACTGACATGCCGTACGTATTTAGCAAGGTGAAAATATACCTAAGCAACATTATAAACACAAATTAACATAGGAAATGCTGCTATGTTAGCATCAGCAAGAAAAAGGTATTATAGAATATTATCTGCATATTATATGCGCAAAGGATCTAAAGTCGTTTTACTTTAGAGACCTGGAATAAAATTAATCCATATATATTTTTTGGCAACTGAGGATAATTATGTTCGCAGCACACGAGTGAAGATTTTTCAAGGAGCAAATTTTGTTACATGTGACTAAGCTGATGTTACAGTGATCGTCTAATTGATCATCGCACTGTAACTGTCAGCCAAAAGGTAAAAGTCACCTGGTGTTCTCAATGCATGCTCGCATGCTAGGGAACATCTGGAAGAGATACATATACACACATATATATTTATACCAGAGGGGGTGTTATAACTGTGTTATTTTCATTACTTAGCTGCTTTATTACAGTTGTATTACTGTTTTATTGCTTTTATGACCTTTATGTCATTCTCCATGCCTTTGTCTTGTATTTTTGTAATGACTTTTACTCTCAAAGTTGTTTTGAGCGTCATGTTTTAGAAATGATGTGTTGTGTCAGATGTTGCTTGATGTCTGATGATGTGAAGTGTCTGGTTGCGTTTGTTTGTCTGATTATTTGTTGTGGTTGCTGATGTTTGTAGCCTGATGTTGTGAAGTGTCTGATTGGGTTTGTAGTCTGATTAGGTTGTGTGGCTGATGGGATTTGTAGTCTGATCATTTGTTGTGGCTGATGGGGTTTGTAGTCTGATCATTTGTTGTGGCTGATGGGGTTTGTAGTCTGATCATTTGTTGTGGCTGATGGTGTTTGTAGTCTGATGATGTGTAGTATTTGATGGTATGCCATATGTTTCAGGGGCCTTTTGCATCCCGGTCTACATCCCATACATTCTCACTGGCCGGTGGATGTTTGGGAGAGGACTTTGCAAACTGTGGCTGGTCATAGATTACCTGCTGTGCACGGCCTCTGTCTTTAACATCGTTCTCATAAGCTATGACCGCTTCCTCTCCGTCACCAGAGCCGTGAGTATGGTATACACAAGTCACCTCATAACCCCCATAGTCTAATGTCAGGAATGTTGATTCACATGTAAACGTGGTCACTGTTGTGCAAGGAATTTGGGAATACCTACATGCTCTTTCAAACCCTATGTACCTGGGCCATTCCATACAATGGCTGATTAAATGTGTCCTCAGTGTCCTCCCAATCACAGTCAGGACTGCTACAGAGAGACTGAATGTAGGTAAGAGAAGTGATATTAATGGCGTTTAATTTTTTTTTCCAGTTGGCAGTACATCATGTCGACCTTGACTGTGTACTGCATTACTGCACATACGTTGAATTTAAAATTTAAGCTTTACTCTGTTTATGTACACAATATAATGAAATAGTGTGCGCTGACTGGATTTCATTTTTTTCATCAGTTCTGTCCAAAAGAAATTTCACATTGAATGGGAATGTGAGTTTGGATTATCTTGCTTGTAAGCTCTGGTTAATGTTTGCACTTAGCAGATAGAGCCTTTACATGAGAGAGCAAATATGGGGGCAGGGACAGGTGCGTACAGTGTAAAATGATGGCATTTTGGAGAAAATGAGCATGACTCACTTGTCTTACACACAGATACATCTAGTCTCTGAGAACACATGTTTCCCTGTTCTAATCTCCTTCTGAGGTAACTTCAGTGATGTGTCATTGTCAGTATGAGCATGGGAAGGGCTCATGAACCTTGTTTGCCTTTTGAAGAACGCCTTGGCCTTTCCCACTCTTCAGCGTCTTTTTAGCCTATAATTAATGTCTCTGTAGAGTTAACAAGCCTCTCACTTAAGTGGCTGCAAGTGGCTGGCGTTATGAAATACCTTGTGTATGATCTCCTATTGACAGCAAGGTTATCGTCCAGCCAGGGGCGGGTATCCTGAATCCTAAAAATGGAAATGTGGTTAGTATAAATCTGACAATAATCTAAAAATTATTCAAATGGAAATGCTGTCCAGCAATCATACCCATGTATGGATGTATTTGTTCAGTTAGCCTGGTCCTGTTCTTCTTTCATTTGAAACCTTATTTGAAGACCTTAGAGGTGAAACTCTTCTGGGGAACCCAAGTCAACAAAAACTTCAGCAGCTGACTTTTTTTAAGGCCCATGGTCAAACACTTAATGTTTCATCCAAATCCGCGCCAGAGAGAAATGCTGGTGTTTGTGTGACAGAACCATGGATGAGTGGATGAGGCAAGCAGGCAAAGTCATGACTGCTGCCTGGTGTAGATCAGGAGAAGTGGGATCACACCTGATGCGAATAATCGATCATGACAAGACAAGTCAGATGTCTTTCTGCATTTTTGGAAATGAGAACATGCAGTCACAGTGCCATTTTGTAGATGAGATTGACGACCCCCTCTGGTATAAATGCATTGAATGTCTTCTCCAAATGTCGGTCTCCCAGAGATTTCAACCTAAAGCATGTATCATTTTTCCACCAGAGGGAAAAGGAACAGAGAAATAACCAGCAGGCAGCAAAACCCCCCTCTGAGCCTGCATTTTAATGAACAGAAATGACACCCCTGTCACAGGGTACACACAGATGCACTTCAGATGAAGGCAAAGCCATTAGATTTGGAATACCAATCTGGGCTGAAGAGTGGAAGGGATCTGATTTCATGTACTTGATGACGTATATGCTGAGCTTCCTGTCCAAAGCAAAGCAATCAGTTATGACTTGCATGAAATCCACCATTCAAACCCTGGTCTTAGGGAAGTAAATAAATCTGTGTTTGTGTTGTGTACTGAATCTTTAATGTCCTGTTTCGCCAGCATCTCAGGCTTTAGGGGCAGCCTGTAGTGTGGTGGCTAAGGGACATGCCTAGGACCCTTGGGGACCCTTGGCAGTTCAAGCCCCAGTCCAGCCACAGCAAGGACACCATTGCTGTTGGGCCCTTGAGCAAGGTCCTTAACCCCACATTGCTTCCAGGGGGAATTGGCCCTTGGTTAGCCTAATGAATTGTAAGTCACTTTGGATAAAAATGTCAGCTAAATGGCTATAATGTAATATAGCGGGTTGGAGAAGCTGAGGGATGTAGAGTGAATATACATATATATATGTGTATATGTGGTGTGGGCTGTCATATAAACCAAGAGTGTTTCAGCTTCCAAAATCCCTTCCCAATAGTAATTCTGGGGATGCTGTGGGTACATGAGGAAGATCTCCCAAGGCTCCCTTAAGTAATGACCCTGGATAATGTTTGACACCCTCAGGGCTGGCGATGCATTGTGTGAAAAACACAATGTGAAATAACAAACAAATTTTTTTTTTCCTTTTGCTAAGTGGTCCCTGTGATGTCTTCACATAGCCCAGTTTTGGAATCCCATGGCTGAAGACATCCAGTGACCCAGCACCTGTCTGGTTTTACGGCCTCCTCAGCTCTGAGAAATGGCCTGCCCAAGAATGGACCTCTGAATTCCCAATGCAACGTAGGCCAAATGGTTCATGGCTCACAGTCACCTCATGTGCGGTAATGACAGCTCTCTATCACTGAGCGTTCACAGTGACCAGGAGACACCCTTTGGTGGTGCCAGACAGCTGGTGAATTGGCACCCCCCGTGTGCCCATCTGTGAGGGTTAATTGCTGCGACGAGATCAGCCCACAAGAGCCGTCCCAAGAACAGTCCATCTGACACAGTGTCCAGCATTAGCTGGCCCTCAGCGCTCTGTGGTTCAGTCATGACTCTCTACATAATGGCCAACAGGATATCCAAGAAAGTGTGCTTTTTATCAATTGTAATTCAGGTTAGATCGTAACTTTATATTCATTAGCAGTCCTCAAACGTTGTGCTGGAGAGGCAAAGTGTGTGCTTGGCTTTGTTTTCACTTTCAATGCCATAATGCCACTCAAGTGAGGTGAACACAAACTATTTAATGAACTTCTGGTGAACAACAAAACCCACTGCACTGTGTGTTCTTCAGAATCAGGATCATGTATATATATATATATATATATATATATATATGTGTGTGTGTGTGTGTGTGTGTGTATATATATATGTATGTATATATATCACAGGTAATTACCTGAGGCTTTGGATTAATGTCCTTCTGCACATACATTAGTGAAGCATCATAGAGATGACAGACCCATGATTGCCTACATAATTACATGATTTAACCCTTTCAACTAGCTGTTTCCTCATGCTTGGAGATGGTCTTGGTTTCAAATGTATTTTTCTCCCGCTGAAATGTTTGTGTCTTCTTGTTCTGCTCTCCTCATCTATTCTTATTTCAATTCTAGCTAAGGTCTGGTGATTAAGGTTTGCTGTGAGCTGTTAACAGAGCGCTGACATGGATTTGACGTGTGTTCCCAGCTGCCAGCTGGTTGTCATCATTGAACCGAAGGTCTTACATGCATTATGTTGCTGACAAACATAACAAGTGAAGAGTCTGCCTTTGACAGTATCCATCTCTGTCAATATACTTCTCCCTTGAGCAGATCATTTGTGCTCAACCTCAGAAAGCAAGAAATAAACCAGAATGCTGTCACACTTTTCATTAAAAAGAAATGCTCATACATGACATGTAAATTGTCTGACTTTCAGATCATTCTGCAACACCGTTTTCAAACTACAGCGTGTTATGTATAGCTGAAAAACCTTTGGATGTGTCAATAGTGCCTTTGCATGGTCACACAATCACACAAGCTCACTAAGTGTCGCACACATCATCCTGGATATGTTCATCCAGGTGACTGCTTGTTTTCCACGCCGCAGTCTCAGCTCACTCCACTGGAGAACCGCACAGCTTGTGAAGACAGACGGCAGGTGACAAATTGACCAATACAGAAACTGCAGGTTTCAAATTGACCAATAGTCAGACTGCAGGTTCCAAATGAACCAATAGACTTGCTATTGAGCGATTCCATGGAGGTCACCCTGCCTGTCTGGAACTTACCTCCCAAGGGTGCTGTAGTCAAATGGCACCTACAGAGAATGTATTTGATCTAAGCTGTAGGGTGCCCAGTTGCATGGGTTTCTGAGCCCCATGTTGTTGTTTTTGTTGTTGCTTTCAGAGAAGCTCAGAGGCGTCCGCGCAGGCATGATTTTTACAGTTACTCCTGTCAAACAGACACATTAATGACGTTTCCCAGTATGACAAATATTTAATCAACCCTGTATCTGTGGTGTGCAAAACGCTTCGCCCAGAGGATTGTTATTCCTCTGGAACACGAGCTGATGTTGATGTAGCATTAACCTCATGCTTCCTCATGAATGTGCCTTACCGTTCTGAGCAGACTTGTTTCTATGGTTTATTATAGTTAATAGAAACTGGCTGGGATCCTATCAACATTTTCTCTTAACTTTTCTTTACAATTTAATACGATTGTTTTGTTTTTTCTCCACAAGAACAGTTTGGTGAGCTAATTTTATGATGGCTGAACATGCCAAACTGTTGGTGAAGACAAAAATGAAGACTTGCAGTTAACTACGAGCCAACAGTTAAGAAAAAATTGTTTATGGAAGTCTTGGCCTGTCTTCATTTATTTCTCCTTTATGTTTTAACTAACAACTGGACATCAAATGTTTTTGACCCAATGATGTGACATATAAAATTACCTCTCTTCAAAATGACTTGTCTCTCCACATGGATATGTGGGTATGTTCGGATGGAGAAAGATACAGACAGGTTAATAATGATCCAAATGTCGAAAAATAAGATCCTGGATAATTTCCCTCATCTGATCCTTTTACATCTGAAACATTTTTACACTGAAAACACATTTTTTCTCCTGCTGTAAAACCAGAATACATTTGATTTTATATTACTTTTCTGCCTGTTGGGTCGCAATTTGGCAGACAGATTGACACTGGAAATGGGAACATTTTCTGCAGACTGTAATGGCAGAGGATATTAATGTCAGGGTATCAGTCTGTATGTATAATCTTCACAGTCCAGTGTGTATCTGGCCATATGTCATTACAGATATTTTGGTGTACTGGAGAGTTTTAAGACAGACTCACACACCATAATATCAGAGAATGTGGATGTGGTTAGAAAGATAGTAAATCTACAAGGAAGAAAAAATCCACAACACTGAAAGTCTGCATCATAGACAGAACAGGGGGTATACAAAACAATGGGCAAACCAAGCAATATATGCATACTTTTGATGATTAATAAGGATTTGGATCAGCTGGTCCCTTTATAAGAGCTTCAGTCTTGTAATGCTTTTATTCACATTTTGAGCTCCTTCCAGTGGGATGTTGGATGATTATTCGAGATGCAATATCTCCAGTTCATTGAGAAATGAGTGTGGTAGAAGTTTTCTCCACACTGTACATTCCGGAAAACATCCTGTTAAAGTTGAATGATGTCTAGATTTCTCATTTTGGATGGTGTTTGACTTTGCCCTGGTGCTCACGAAGCCACTCTTGAATCCATTTTGGAATATGGGAACATCTTGATGAAACAATTTTTGCATCGTAGGGTGCATGCTGTCGCTAGAACTGGTTTTGTACTTCTCGGCCACAGTACTGTTATGCAGAGTATTATCCTGCACCCGATCATGGCCATTGAGAAAAGAGAATTTAAAAGGGTTTAAAAGGCATCCTTTGTATTTTTACACAACACAATTGTCTGTCCAGATGTGGAAAGAAGAGGATGGTTTGTCAGTCCATTTTACTTTCTTCCAATGCTCACTAATCCAAAAAATATAGTTTGTGAAGGTACTCTTTTTGGCCCCTGACTGTGTATATTCTCTTTAATGCACATTATTTATCATGCACTAAAAACTTTGTGTTGTACATTTTAAGGCTGTTTCCTTTCATTTTTGTATGTAAATATTTTTTCAATGCAGTATTTTTTTGCTGCATTAATTCTGTAACTGTCACAACAGTCTGTGTGTGTATGCCGTATGCCTATGAATGCAAATCAGCTACAGTAACCTTTAGAGAGTCGTCTTTGATCTTCCAAATGCATTTCTGAGGAAGGCATAATATATAAAATAAAAAAACATGCAGTTGCACAGACTTCAGTTTGTAAGGAGGGGGTAAGCTCACATACAATTTCCCTAATAGAGTGACTCACTCCACAGTTTGCACAGACTCACAGCAGCAGAACAAAGAACATAAACATTATTTAAGGGGGGGTTTGTGGGATATGGTTGCTCAGATCAAAATGCAAGGCCAAGAAATAGTGCAGATTGTACTTTTCCTGATTCTCTGTCACTCTGTTGCTTCTCTCTCTTAAATTCAGGTTTAATTCAAATAACCTTTATTTGTGTGACCACACATGCATAGTATAGCTGCAATCATTCTACCCATAAACCTAAACACATATGAATAATATTAGAGATATGTACTCATACTATGTACCTTTCAAAAGATTTTTTAAAAGTAACACACACATACGCACATGTACATATGTATATACAATGTATATACATACATACAAACATACATATGCACATACATACATACAAACAGTACATACATACATACATACACATATACATACATATGCACGCACATACATACATATATATACATACATATGAACATTCACACACATATCTTCTTTCTTTCTTTTCTTCTCTGTCTTTATGAAAAATTTGCCTTGATTATAGCATTACCCACAGTAATTTAGCCCACTAATTAATCCCATTAACTAATTTAAGGGTTTCTGTCAGAACAAAAGCTGGTCATATTGCCCTGGCAGCCCACAGTGGGTCTTTTCTCTGAACAGCTCTGGGAGTTTGCCAGTCAGAGTGTGGAGTGGAGACAGGCAGACCCAAGAGACCACCTCTTTCAGTCCTCCCTCTTTCCCTTTGAAGTACCACTTGAGGTGAGACAGCTTCTGTCTTTGAGTTACCCCCTCAGTGAGTGTTTGATATCCCATGGGAGTCGTGGGGGGGGGGGGGGCGTCTCAGGAAACTGAAGGAGCTGAGAAGGAGATGCCCGTAGGATCAGGCATGGGGATGGGTGGAAGGTTTGGGAGGGTGGGAGGGAGGCTGTGGGGAGGGGGGGGTAGGATTGCAGCAAAGAAACATGGCCTTTGAATACACTCACCTTCCAGCCACGTGAAGGTTCCTCAAACCTGGGTTGCTTGTGGTTATGAAAAGAAAGGTGACCTGAGGAATTTGAAAAGACGGGTCCAGCTTATTGCATCCACGACTGCTGTAGATGGTGAAGGCCTTGCCATTTAAATCCCAGCAAGGGTTCAGTAAACTCCCAGTTTCATGGTCAAGGAGATGAAAAACAAACCGGGAGGCTGTTGAATGATATTTGTAGAGATGGAGGGGGTCAGAACCTGGGGCTTGTGAGTCGATGGGAAGTCACATGACAAGCCAAACTTGGATGAGTTGCCTAGAGCAGACGTAAGATTTAGGAATCCACATTTTGTCTGTCTTCAGTGGGACACGTGGTGTTTGTGACAGCGTTTTTATTGGTCTTCAGGCTCGTGTCCTCAACTCACTCTGGTCAGAGTTCAGTCTGTCAGAATGAAGGCCAAGAGCCCAAGCTGATAATAAGGCCGGCCATTAAACTTCCAAAGTGCCGGTTATTTGTCAGAGGTGACCTTTCCGGCCCAATTTTCCTCAAAGTACGGTTTTATGTATTCTTTTTTCAGGGGAGTCTGGGGGTGGTGTGAATATCATCACAGTTAGAAAGTCTTCGAAAACGGAGGAAGCAAGCAGTCTTCATGAGCTTTGTGTTTTCAGTTTGATGTCTGTCTGCAGGGGACGTGAAGTTGAGACCAGCGCATGGTCTTTGTGTGGGCTGCTCTGCAGCACCTCAGTTGCTGTGTATCTAACTCCGTTCTCGTAAAAACCAAACTTTGCATTGCGGTATAACATGTTGCTGAATCACTGCTTAAATATTAGTTAATCTAATATTTTATCTTATTTGTGTACCGATGATATTTCCTATTGTTATATGATATATCATAATGTTACAATAATGTGATAATACAATGGGAGAGCATTTTAGTAGATGCATGGAAGAATGAAAGATTATGATTTTATGCCTTTAATTGCTGTACCGTAATTAAATTTCCCATCCATTGAAAATCTGTTGGACACCCGGCTAAAAACAAACAGTAATCTGCGACTGTCTCATTTGTGGTTTTTAGCTGTAGTTAGTAAATGGGGAGGGTGGAATCTTTATTATGAAAAGTGAAAATAACTCAGCAAATTAAGGACTAACAGACACAAACTATACATTTTTACAATCCAATTCTGGATTTTGGAGCATATTTAACACTGTAAAATGTAATGAATGAATGAATGAATGAATGAATAAGGATTTCCTGACTCTTGAGCTGAGATTTTTCAGGTGACTCAATCCTTGGTGTCAAAGAAACAGTCTAGATAACAATCAGTTTAATGAGAAACTTGCCTGCAGTGAGGGTTTATTAACAGCGTAAACATAAAACAATCTGCAGAATTAAATCAATTGATTTTAATTGCTGTGGAAAATGCACTGCTTCTATGAATTGATTGTTCATCTTGGTTTTGATCCTACTTACAGTTCATAGATTAAGCTGTGAATGGAGTGATTTATCCCTTTGGTATCTTTATAATGGCTAAGTGTATTACTAGGGGTATTTCATCTACTTTATTTAACGAATGGGAATGCTATATCTTGAAGCAAAACAAGATTTTATCAGGGTTACACAAAATAAATAATAGCAATGGTAATAATCATCATCATCATCATTATAATAATGACCTTCACTGTCATCATATAAGTGATAATACTCATTATTACAAGTGTACTAATCCCTTAATGATTTTCCATTTCCTCACACAGGTGACTTACAGGGCTCAGCAGAGCATGACTAACCTGGCGGTGGGGAAGATGGTGGCCGTGTGGGTGCTGGCCTTCCTCCTGTATGGCCCAGCCATCATCTTCTGGGAGTTTGTGGTGGGGAGGAGCAATGTGCCCGACGACGAATGCTTTGCCGAGTTCTACTACACCTGGTACTTCCTGCTCTGCGCCTCCACCTTCGAGTTCTTCTCCCCCTTTGTCTCGGTGGCCTTCTTCAACCTCAGCATCTATCTGAACATCCGGCGTAGGAACAAGAGCCGGGCCGTGCAGGTGAGGGAGCGGGACGCCCAGCCCGTGTCCCAGGGCTCCTCCGTCTTCTTCGTCAAGACGCATAAGATATTCTCCGGCGACACCGCCGCCCTGAGCTCGGCCGTGGTGGTGGAGGAGGTGGAGCAGTCCTCTTCCTCCGGCTACACCGGCCCCAACTACTCTATGAGGAAGAAGAAGGGGCTGTCCGTCAGGCCGGCGGCCAGGGATGGGCCCTGCGGCTCAGCCGCCAAAAGGATCACGCAGCATTCGCGCCTGTCCCGCGATAAGAAGCTGGCCAAATCGTTGGCCATCATCGTGTGCATCTTTGGAGTCTGCTGGGCTCCGTACACCTTGCTGATGATCATCCGCGCCGCCTGCAAGGGCCACTGTGTCGATTACCACTGGTACGAAACCACCTTCTGGCTCCTGTGGTTGAATTCAGCCATCAACCCCTTCCTGTATCCCCTCTGCCACAGTAGCTTCAAGAGGGCCTTCATTAAAATACTGTGTCCCAAGCGGCAATCCATACAGCCTCAGATTGAAATTCCATCTTGACACTGATAAAAAATGAAAAAAAAAAAAAAAAAAAATTCAATGATGTCTTGTGTTGTTTTGGTTCACATGCCCTAAACCAGGCCTGGCACATCTGGTTGTGTACAGTTCTTTGGTGTGATCAAGATGGCCCTGCCTGCAGAGAAGAGGGCAGACCATTGTTGTACTAAAAATGACTCGACCAAGAACATTATGTACAGTATGTTGGAGCTGACTATCCCATTCATGATGTTCATACTTTCTGTATGCAAAACATAATTTTCATCAAGAAACAGATGCAGTATATCTCACATGAAATGTGTTTTCATTAATATTTATGGTTGAGCTTTTGACTTTGTTAGGAACTATATTTTTCATGCTAATTAAATTTTAAAAATGTGATGGAGGTTGCCAAAATTTTATCAATTTCCATACATCTCATACTTGGGGACTCAGTGGCCCTGTGCATGAAGAAGACAAACTTTGCTTGTCATCAAAGTGTATCACTTTAAACAATGCTTCATTTGGTGTTGCTTTAACATCTACCCAAAGGTGTTCGTATGAGAACAAATATTTTTTTCAGTTGTGTTAAAAAATCCTCTAGTTGTATAAATTTCCCCCGATGTGTCAGTATGTTCTGAACTGATTGTATTAACACATACAGGGTATGTTGGTTCCCCAGATTCAGAGTGAAAATGCTGGACACATGACTGACGTCCCTCTGGTCTCATTCTGGTATTGTGTGACACAGCAGGTCCACATTTGTGTGCACTGGAGTTCCTTGGAGAATCCTGTTTTTGTCACCATCTGTGCCATCAGTGTTATGCAGGGATGTGCACACCTTCATGCTATTGTTGCCCTGGCAACGGCCCATTTACCCTCTTTTGGCCAAGCTACCCCTTTGAAGTATTTTTATAGCTGGGATTAGCCATTATTAGCACTAATAGAGCACTGGTAGAGCCACTGTCCCTCCGAACGTCTGTGCAAGTCACTACGTTTTCCAAGATCAATGGTGCGACAAAAGGAACACAGCAACGTGCAAACCTCTAGAATCAGAAGGTAAGTATAGAACTGCGGTGGGTTTCCCGATAACGTTGGATTTTAGGATTAACGAGTGTGTTTCAGAGATTCTTAAGCAACGAACGTTCTCTCGTTACGTGGGTTTCCTAAACACAATCGTTAGACGGAGCCTAAAGAGGAACTTTGCAAAGTGCTGCTCTGCCAAGCGCGTCCTGGATAACGCATTAGTAGTTCATAAATCAATGCAGCGAGGATGTACGTCACTCGCTTTAACCAATCAACACTGAAATACAACATTTTAAAGACACAGTGTTATCATCATACTGTAACTAAATTGATTCAGTGTATTTTTAATTAAATAAGCCAACATAAATATTACAACGAAAGGAATAAAAACAAGAATAAAAAATAATTAAGAAAAGGCTGAATAATTAAGTAAAACTCCTTTCACCTTGTCTGCTCATTTCATTGTTATTCAATCCAGAGCTTGATTGCTCCAATTAATTGGCACGTGGCAATGTGGTGTCTGACAATCGGTCATGGAGGGGAAAAGGACACGGCAGTTAGCATTTACAAAGGAAGAAATCCTCATCTTGCTTGATGAAATTGAACATAAGATTTACTCTTTTCCAAGTCCTTATTTATTAGATTACACTGGTGCAGCCATTTTTGTTGTAATAAAAAGTAATTACATTCATCATTTTCTAATTATTGTAAATTAATTGGATTAAATATTATCAAATTATCAATGAGACATTATAATGTTCAAATTCATGTAATACACTCATTTCAAATTAATGTATTAAATATAAATACTTACCCATGAAATAAACACTGTATTTATTAGGTATTGTGTGTGTGTGTGTGTGTGTGTGTGTGTGTGTGTGTGTGTGTGTGTGTGTGTGTGTGTGTGTGTGTGTGTGTGTGTATATATTCAGAAATATTTGTATATTTTACTCCACTTCCCCTTTTGTGGGCTGTGATTCTGTGCATCGAAAGCGCATGCGTATTGTGTGCATTGCAAAAGCGGACGGCTGCGAGCGGGAGAGGTTAACGAGGTTCTTTGCAGTGAACGAGTGGTCTGGATCTCTCGTTGGTTAAGAGCGAACTACAGAGACGGTTTAGTTACGGACGTGTTTGGGAAACCCACGTTATTTTAAGAACGATCGTAAGAGACATTTAAAGAGGTTCTTGGCGTTAAGAGGCTTTCGGGAAACCCACCGCTGTTTAGTTCACTGCGGTGACATACTCCAGCCAGCTCAGTTGGGGGATGCTGTGACTCCTGACTCCTCCAATTCATGTGTAGACCAGCCACCTCTTCTTTCCCCACTGCCACCATTTAGATGCTGCCTGTGTTGTCTGAGGATGACAAAGTCAGCAGGATCAGCAGGGACCTGGCTGACCAGGACTGGCTGCTACAGAGTGATGAGACAAATAAATTTACTTGGCCCTCCCCCCATCATTCCCCAGTGAGACGGAGGCCAGTTATGCCTCACCAGCATGCACCTCCAGCCATAGCCAGTCCTGGCGGAGCCAGGCCCCAACCCTCAGCTGCAGGGCTTGTGCTCTGCTTCCTGGACAATCATTTTTGCTGCATGAACCACCTGGCGGTCCTCGGCAGGGATTTTAATCAGCATTGAGTGACAAGGGTGAATATAGGAGCCTGTGTTATTAATAAACGTGTGGAGTGGGGAGCTTAGTGATTTGCTGTGTGACCTTTTTTGAATCTGAGTTTGTGTTCGGTGGTGAAATGCGCATGAACGGGCGAAATAAAGCAAAAGAATGTGGTAAAAATGGAATGCATCAGCTCAATGATACTTCAGCGTCCCAGCGCTGATGTTTGGTGTTTTTGCAGGGTACGGAAGAGTGGCGAGGGCATCGCTGAGAGCCTAGTAGGAGTGGGGCGGCACTGTTCTGTTCCCTTTGGTGACCATTTAAACTGAAAGAGTCCTGTTCAACCTTTGACAAAGTGGTTCTCTCCATAGCAGAAACTGCACTGCAGTTTTCCAATAAATTATGAAGAAAAAAAATAAAACAGCCATCAGTGGCTTTGGTGTTCGCTGTTACTATCCATTCTGATAATGGTTTTGAACAGTTCGTTCAGGTCATCCATTTTGGAATTTATAAAGTATTTCAGCTCGCCATTGTCTCAGTGTAGACATAATGAGTTCCTGGCCTAGCTGCTGTCTGAAGATATTAAAATAGGCCAATAAGTTACTTATTACTTTCTTGTCATAGTTACCACGTACATATGTACACAGGTATTAGAGACACTGTATCGATTGGGACTGAAAATCCTTCTTGGATATAATATTATACGTTAAACCCATCCATTCCACGGTACCACCACCATAAAATAATGTGCTTTGTCAAAATAGAGTTCTAAGTCTATATACACAAAATTTTACCACATTTTCAACATCCATTCAAAATACATTTTGGTTCAGAAAAAAATACTTTGTGACCCTTGAATACATTTTTGACATTAAAATTTCATGATGACACATTCCAAAAAAAAATGAGTGTTGTTTTCTTGCTGTGAGCTGTTAAAAATAGTACATTTCCATTTTTGGATGTTTCCAGGAGGACCTCACTACTTCAGGGCAGAAGTGCTTCATTCATTGGAAAGTCTATTATAGTTTGGGCAAACAAAACATATACAGTTCTTCACAATCCGCTTTAGTGTCGCAATACAATAAAATCAATCTCTGTGGTATTCCGTGAATGGGAGGAGAAGCAGAAAACAATAGTAAGTGTGGAATAGGAGATAAACAATGAGTTCCTTTCAAGGTACAGATTCATGATAACATCTACAAATAAAATAGCACAACACAATAGGGGTCTCAGGGCATCAGAATATATTTCTTTCTTTTAAAAAAATGAAATTTGTTGGTAATGACAATCATGGATCAAACTGTGGGTTGAATTCAGATCTGTGCTTAAGAGCTTTTTCCGTGTAATTTACAATTGTGAGAATGGGAGACTTACACAGAAAAAGGCCTAAATTCAGCCCAGTATGTTTACAATAAGCAAAATAACCCCCAAAAACATCACCAACAGCAGCTTAGCTAATAACTGCTGGTAGCAGGTACACTATGTCAGTATGCCACTGACTGAGTGACGGCTGACTGCTATGTTGGAAAAAATATGGAAATGGCGGCCGACCAAACCTATTATTAACAAAACACGCCACCTCATTTGCATGTCTTCTGCGGCCAAAAATAAAAAAATAAAAAAGAAAAAGGTGTAAATGAAATGATGTCTGTAGTTTGTTTATTGTCTTTTCACCAGCCTTCCTAATAACACAGCAATAATAACACAAAATATTGTGCAAGAGAGGCAGCGATATCTGTGTTCTACAGTTCTGAATTTAAAAACAAGGAGCATTCATTATAGCAATAAAGTGAATGGTAACACCAGTCTCTCTTACCAAATCCCATGACTCCTATACACAAAACATTGACAGATTTTTGGAATCTATATTTTAAAAGGAAGAAACAGCCTGTTTCAGTTTGCTCATGTAAAAATAGCTGCTTGTTTTCTAAACAGAAGGTCAAAAATACAATTTACAGGTACTTTATGTGAAAGGTCACAGCACAGCATGAATTTATTGGAGACAGGAGCAGTTGGAGTACAAACGAAAAACCAACAGTAATTTCCAAGAAAGACAAAGTAAAATATAGATAATTATAGAGTTGTGCTGCTGATTGCGGTCCTCATTTGAAATGCTGTCATCAGGGGCATGGCTAGAAACCCTGGGCCCTGTACACAGGCAGGGTCTGAGGGCCCCTCCACTCTTTATCAAAAGAAATGATCTTGTGCCTCTCCAAATCCTCGGGCCCTGTTTGCTTCGTACCCTTTACCCCCGGTGCTGCACCCCCGGCTGTCATCGCCCCATTGACTTTTAAACATGGTTTTAATGAATTCACTACATTTCAGGACATGCAGGGAATTCATGCACTTTTGGAAGTGGCCTTTACTACCCAGTACATTATTTTGGTGAATGTTGTGTTCATTACAGCTGTTTTTACATGGCTTAGTGCTCTACGCCATGGTTCTGCCATGGTGAGAGGAGCTCTGCACTGATAGGATAGGATCTGGATGTTGAATGTAACTTAAAATTTAAATGATAAACACCAGATAAAGATGGTTTTGAGATCCCCAATGGTGAGTAGACACATTAGTGAAGAAAGTAATTTCTCACGCTGACACAGAATGTTGTCGGAAATTTGTGATGATTTTGCTGTAAGGTTGTAGTGAATAACAATATTATATCACAAAATCATCAGTTTCCAGCATATTTTAAATAAGCCCAGTTTACACTTTATTCTGAAAGAAGAGCCCAATGACCTGACAACATCACAAGGACGCGTTTTCACCATTTCCCGCAGCGTACAAAGGACTTAGAATTATCACTTTGAAAGGTATGTTTTTGCATTGTCACTAATGTGAATCCCTGTGAATGCTGAAGCAGCAAGAGACTAAAAAACACAAGCTGCTTGAAGATTTCAGCTCCACATTGTATAGCACAGGTGTCAAGTCTGTCAAAAGAAGACCCTGACAGCACACAGGACATAAATGAACCAAGATCCACAGTAACTACATCCATAATGGATTTGTGCTCTGTTGCTTCTAAAAGAATGAAATGTTTTATCATCTGTGACAATCAATTGGACTATGTGCCTTTTTTTCTGAGAATACTGCCAATCACAGCCTGTTCCAAAGTACTAAACTAGCAGTGGTGCATCCACAAAATGCAAGTATACATATTAATATTGGCATTACACTTTAATACAAATGTTTGCAGATATACATATAATTTATTAAGTGCATTCATAAAATATCAACGCTTTGGATATTGGATCCACTGGACGTTGTTTTCGATGCTGGCTTCTTGTTTGTTGTCAGTTCCATGTTTGCATTCATTCAGTGTTTTGTGAGCCTGCAGGGAAAATACTCCATGTCATATTATTGCCTTTGTATTATCAACACAACGATGTGGTTTGAATGAGTCCAATCCCTTTTCTCTGATGCAGTGGGTGACCCTGCCAGGAGCAAACTGTCTGACAGGAACACCCCTGGGCTCTCAGAAACACACAGGTCTCTCTCCCCTAACAAGGTGGCGACCCTCACAGAGAGGCGAGATGAACTACCAGAGTATGTATTAAAACTGAGGTTTGTTACTTTTTAATCCGCATCTACACTTCCATCACCATGGATACAAAGGACAGAGTATGAGCAATCTTGGCCATTCTATGCAGGCCAATCCCATACAAGAAAGCTTATTTTTATTTTTAATTACTAGGGTAGACTGACCGTATAAACCGTTATAAAGCAGTGGCCCTCAGGTCAGCCCCCAAAATAACTCTTGGACTTGGGAAAATTGAATTGCTTCCACAGCGCACTGTTAAAAAAACAGACAGTTTTGG
This sequence comes from Albula goreensis, assembly GCA_022829145.1. Taxonomy (NCBI): domain Eukaryota; kingdom Metazoa; phylum Chordata; class Actinopteri; order Albuliformes; family Albulidae; genus Albula; species Albula goreensis. The sequence continues at coordinate 6,109,319 of CM040753.1, read as the reverse complement.
ATGTGGTGTGCTGTATTGCTGAGAATCTTCAGTCTCTTTGGAGGCCTACAGGTTGCTTAGAGGTTACATGTGTCTTTTTTTTGCATATTTATGTGCTTTCAGATTCACTGGTTATACACAGTTTACATTATAAATAAATCTAGACTACAAAAATGAAACGTGAATTATTATTTTTTAAGAGATTAGGATGTGCTCATCAACTACACAGTCGGCACTTGATGAGGTGCCTGAATCAGAGGAGGGCAGGTCAGCAATGACCTCACCCAGCTCAGCCTACTCTCCAGATTCTCTTGGCTGTTTCTGTTAAACCTTATTAAAAATGTCAGCAAAAGGTCTCAACTTATGCGATGTATTTTTTTTTCTCAAAAGTGGGGGGGACGGATAGGGGTCCCAATGAAGCGTCCCCCCCCCGCCATCTGCGCCTCTGCAGATACTAGGGCAGCAACATTGCTAGGTCTCATGAATGAAATTTGCATATTCTACCCGACAATATTCGACTGACAGATATTTAGTTGAAAGTTTCTGGGATTTTATTTTTTTACCTTCCCATTTTTGCAAGATATATCTCTCCTCTCAGTTCAGATTCTGAAGTTCCATTACAAGTTCCATCACCGTGCAAGGAACTCATTATCAAAGTAATGGTGATTCCATGCAATTTCAGTTTACTGAGCCGAGTTTGTGCAGGTGGTCAGAGGTGTCAGGCGGGGAGTTCAAATTGCCGCCATTAACTGCCTTTCTCTTCATCAGTCTCTGGATTTCGCTGGCGATGTTTATACATCCCAAATCAGTGAGTTGAGCCTACCCTACAACAACAGTAAACAAACTCTGCCTTTCATGCGGATGTTCCCGTCTGAATACAATCATGAAAATTATAATTCTCTCAAAGGAGCTCCAACAGAAGATGGGTTCACGCATTTCCGCTGTTTCAAAATGCATGAAATATATTCATAGGCACAAGTAAGAAATTTATGGGTTCTCCTTGAAGTGCGATGATTCTCAACAATGATTGTAGATTAATGGCGCCCTCTATTGTTGAGCCGTGAGTACCTGCAGGTGTAGAAATGAGGAATGATCTGACTGCGCATTTATATGATTTCTGAACCAAAACCGAGCCAAAGACCCAGCTTTAGCTGCCTGTAGTCCTAGTTTTCTTAAATCTTCCCAGGAAAGTAATAATAATAAATTATTATTATTCCTGGTTTCTTCATCAACTGAACCCTCTTGAGTTCATTAATGCAATCATTCATACAGTGCAAATATATACTCTTTTTTTGCATTTCCATAGTAACGAGCTACGTTTCAACAGAAATGGGAAGAACACGCAACGACTACAGGTGGAAAACACGCAAACAATCTCAGATTAAACACTTAGAGAGCAAAGACCGAGGAAATGCACAAATCTGTATCAAAATTCAGAGCGATGTCAAATTATACTGATTTGATTGCTTTAATTACTAGAATCATTAATGACATTACCATTTTGAAGAGTATAATTGTTTGTTTGTTGAACAATTCTTTCTCTGCTTTGATTTACAGAAATGCATGTTTTGCTTGTTTAAGGTGAACTAATCACTAAGATAGAGCACACAAAAAGATGTAAGAAGCTTGCTAACATATACTGCAAACATAATTTTAAGCAGTTAAGTAGAATGTCAGCCAATGAACATATTTACTCAAACAAACATAATTTTAAGCAGTTTTTAGGTCATATTCTGAGCTGAGAGAATACAGATATCTTGAAGCATAATTTTTGCAATGATGTTTTGATTGAATTGGTGAAGGACAAGAAGGATACAACACTTGTCTGAAGATTATTACAATGAGCTTATCTTGTTGATTCTTTTGGGGGTGTTAACAGCTAGGAAGCTACTAAAGTAGTTTATTAAAACCTGTTTCTACATTAGCTTGTTTGCTAAATTCATGCCACAAGCAGAAGGCAGTGCTATGTAAGGGAAAGCGGAGAGGCCAGCCATCCACTGGATCCACCATCTGATGGCTGCCTCAGATGCAGGGTGGGGATCACTCCTCGGACAGGCCATAGCCACACCGTACAGGCTATCTCCGTCTCCTCTGCAAAGCTCAGCCTATCCGCTCGCTCTCAGCAACAATTACTGGTATTCAGCACAGCCCGTGTGGCGCAGCTCCTTGCGCTGTTCTCTCAATATGAGCCCAACAAAGCTTCTCAGGGTGAATGGAGGATGCAGCAACAGGACAATGATGAAGGACACAGAGGATATTGAGCTCATTCATCACAAGTGCTCTTGCACCTCCCCTGGTTTTATAATAGAGCCAGACATGTGCTCTAACTGCCCTGCTCTTGCACGCTGTCCACAGTCTTTATGCCCAAGAAATAAATTGCTCTATTTGTTCATTTTAAAAAAGATCAAGCTAAGATAATAATTTCTGGGTTTTTTTTAATGCTTCTATCTGAACTGCTCATGTTCCCCCTTCTCTCTCACCCTGAAGTAGTGACTATATTATGCTGCAAAGCCCAGTTATTGTGGCATTGTAATCCTGTTTGAATGATAACCTAATGGAAAAGCAAACAAAAGATTACAAATATTGTTACAAGCCAGCCCATACCCTATCTTCAAAAGGAGGCATTGAGCCTGTTGTGGTTCAGTGTAGCTCATGTTTTGTGTGGATATGTCATTGTGCAAGTGTGTATGTTGGGGTTTAGGTTTATTTGTGCTAGAGCACTTTTTAAACACAATGAGGAATTTGTCCTGCTCAAGGTGTTTGTTGTAAACACTGATGTTTGCATTATAGATGTGTCACATGTTGTATGGTTTTACACTGTAGTTGGTGTTAGTGAGTGTCAGTTCACTTAAATTGACAGATCTCTGTGGATGAAGATGCCCCAAATCAACATAATGAATTAAACATTGGCGGAGCCAGAACGCCTCCACTCTCTTCATTCAGATTCCCTCAGAATTTTCAGGAAGACCAGTTTGGCTGGGGAAAATATTCCGCAAAAAAAAAAAGAAGTGCTCTGAGAATCTCACATTCAAAACTTTTTGAACGTGTGTGTTTTAAGGAAATAAGCTCTTAATTGATTTATTTGAGTCACTGTGGAAGCAGACCATTGGGGATGATTTCAGTTTGATTGCCATTTATCAGTGTGATAAGAAAGATCCCCTGACAGTCTGTGTCGACATATTATATTAACATTTCATGAGCCACGGAAAAAAAGTGTTCCAGTAATGTTCAAAGGACATCCCGGAAGCTGGGAAATGCACATTCTGGGAATGTGTATCCTAACTTTCTGAGGATTTTCCTGGAACCAAAAATCGTCAGCTGGCTGTGGATCATGAAATATTGAAAGATAATTTTCTGCAGTGGCAACTGAGGAGGGGCAGAAGGACTGTGAAATAAGTACTGTATGCATCACATATCACTCAATATTGTGACATTGGGTAGGGCAGGCTTAAGTACAGTGCTGGCAGGAGAGGTCTTTTATTTCAATACAGAGAAGTACACAGAGTACATATCCAGGATATGTATAAATAAAATGCTTTTATTTATGTTCAATGGTGTACAAAAAAAAAAAAAAACATGCTCTCTCATTCTACCTAGCTTTGTGCCAGCATTCTGTGTTTATTGGATTTGATGTATTTTTATATAAGCAGTGAAATAGAAGTCCAATATTTTAATTTTATACCAGTGTTATTGCCTGTCCTCTGTATGTTGCCTGGAAGATGCACATTCTTCCCTGGGCTTTTATTCCCAGAATTACAGAGCACGGTGTCAGAAAGCATATTACTCCAGTAACAATGGCACAGACTGTAATGTACAATTTAGTAAATTAAATGTTCTTATCCAGAGTGACTTACAAGAGCTTTCAACCTTAGCCAGAAAAATACTGGTAGTTATGATAACAAGTAAGAAAACAAGTGTTTTTTTAAAATATAACTATACAGTTCTGGGAATAGAGTGTTTAGGGGGACCCCTATGAGTCTGCAATCATTTTGTACCCAGCTACTAGGGGAATTTCATCTAAAGTGGTTATCCTTAGCTCTAAATTGAATACTGCCTCCTGGTGGTTGATTATGGACTTGTGGCTGGCAGGGCTCAGCTGTGCAGGTGCATGTGGTGGACTGCAAAGTGAAACAATGCTGTAAGTTTGTGAAAATGGAGGCACCCAGAAAATTACTGAAAACCCAGGCACCCTCCTGGCCAGAGAAGACTCACTAGAGTGCAATGAGACTGACGCTGTTAACCAGCTCAGCTCTGTTTTCACCTTGAGTCAATTGTTGCCTCAGCGATGCAGATCTCTTTCCCTAGCTGCTAATGGTGAAGCTTTGATTGGATGAGCCAGGATGGACACCCAAAGCCACATGTGTCTTACAAGCCATAACATTACATATTTAATTAAACTGTTCACATTTTTCACATTGTTCACAAACATTTCTACTTGTCATTTAAAAAAAAAAAGAGAAATTCAGTAATTAGTTTGATTTTCTAATTAACAGGTCGCTGTAATTTTAAAAACCATATCCAATTCCAAACAGATGCTCATACTGAAGACTCGGTCCATAAATTTTCAAGTTCAAGCAACTGCAGACAGAAAGAAGACCTCATCAAGATTTTCTCACAAATGCAAATTATTGGTCTGTTCTCCAATCATCAGTGATAAAATTCAGCATAAAGGCTACCTCTGAAATACTCTTGCATCACTTTCCTCCTTAAAGCAACAGGTTAGTTTGCTTGCAATATGTACTTATTTTCTGTACACAGGCTCACGGTTTACGACTTATCCTACCCAAGTTGGCATGCTCAGACTTTCACCAGCAGATGGCAATGTTTACCCTCTAAATATTTATCATAAATTATTTTGTCTTAAAACAATAGAAATATACATGTTATAGAAAGTATGTTTCAAATGTCATATATTTATTTTGGTTTAACTCAATAGTGAACATAGCATAAATAGTGAAAATGTTGATTTAAACCGGAGTTAATCAAAATCAATTTGGGCCTCATGATAAAACAATTAATGGACGGTAGCACATGTTATTTGAAAAAAATTAACAAACTGTTAAACCACAGAACAGACACGTGGAAAACAAACATTTTCATAAAATAATTTCAGATTAGGTAAACATTACTTCTTACACTGAGCTGTGTGAGCTATTTTCAGATATATAATCTGTGTTTGCTGAAATCTTGACGCAATATTTGAACAGATACCTGCTATACACGCACTAAAATTTCTTTAAAACAAACCAAAAGTAATACTCAAGTGAAAGCTTAACTAATAATGATTGAGCTATTTAATGTTATGTCTTATCACCACCAGATGTCGATCTTGGTCTTTGTGTGTTTCATGGTTACCTTGAAGTCCCTCAGTAACGAGGCTGTCACTCATCACTACATTCAACATCATGCATTTCTTGGAAGTAGAGCATGTTTCTTTACAGCACGTCAATGATGATGTGATATTTTTGACAAGGTTACCCATTCTTGAAATTGATATAATTTGATGGTTTATTTTCTGTGTGATCGGACATAATTTCCCCGTTGTTTAATCCGCATCAGGAGTACATCATTCGTGTACAGAAAGACCTCTTTTGTTTGAATAGTACTCATTTCCTCTGTCATATTTTCTATAGATGTAAGGTCTGCTTGTGGTCTCTTAATCCGTCCGCATTTAATTCAATGTCGTAATAATAGTGTCTCTGATTTGAAAGATTATTTTTCAGTTTATTAAAATCTCAATGCCTTCAGGTGTCACCTCATGATAAATAAGCTTACCTGCCTGCAACATAGACAACAGAAAGAGCAACGCGATGTCCGGGGAAAAATGTACCCTCAATACTGATGTTCAAAGCTTCATTTTGCACAATGTCAAAACTACTTGAGCTGTAACTGGAAAGAAAGATATTTGTTTCAATTTTTTCTTGTCCATACTACCTTGCTGGACGTACCGCTATCTGCAAACACGGGTCACTTGCGAAGCCATCGCCATGTTACTCAGGGGGGCACGCAGGTGGGAGGAAATATAAATGGTTTGAAGTTGGGGGTTCATTTTTCACCAGGGTAATGATCTAAAGCGGACTTTCTAGACTGTTTCAACAACAGTGGGAGAAGCCGCCCGCCTCTGTAGAGGTCCCCCCACGAGGGCATCAGGAATTTCCTAAAGCATGATTTATGGCGCGAGGACACATCAATAAAGAGCCATATTAACACCGTTGCCGCGGTGACTGATGTCGGGGATAAGGTGTCTCCTGAAGTCGCCAGCGCGTGTTACGCGTATTTCCGTCCTCGTATTCCCACCGTACCTTTAGCGTTTGACTTCCCCTCAGCCAATAAAGCAGGCGGTGAGTAGCACCCCACCTGGGCGTAACGGTAGCTCGGCGATGGCCGGTCAGGTAAAATAACGGAGAAAAACCTTTACCATAATATACACCCAAATCTGCTAAGACAATCACTGTATTTATTAAATAGTTATTATACTGTAAATTTTATTAGAATTATGTATCTGAAATACAAAATGAAGAATACAAAATACATACTTGAAAAAGTGGGGCTCGGTTGCTGGTTGGCGTCGTTTAGATATTTATTTAGAATGGAAAACTTCATAAAACAGTAGAATGTCAGAGATATACGCGCGCTGGGAGATTTGAAATATGAAACTATGTGATATGAAACTATAACATTGAAGGCGACATGAAAATACAACAAAGCCCATAGAGGCCTTGGCCACCACAAGCTCCATAACGGCTGCGGTCGGGTGCGACACCCTGAAAGGTAAACAAGAGATTCCGGACTACTGCGAGCCAGTGGGAATAACATGTTATCATGTCATATATTGGATATGCAGCTTTAGGCTTGTGCTACCCGCAGTGAATGCAAGAGTACATTTTACCTTAAGAGACCGTGGAGATTTAGGCTGCTTTGCTTCTGATCAGCAGACCCATACCGTCAGTGCAGCGTCACTCTGGGATGGTGAGAAACTACTGTGTAGTTCAGAGCAAAATGTAAAGCAGGTAAATGGGGACAGTGAAATGTAAGTACTGTAAAAGTGTAACATGATGCAAAAATTAATTCATTCCTATGTATTTGTTCTAACTTCCACCTGCTCACTAGCAAGCCAATTTGATCTAATTTTAATCAGGCACACTTACGTGAGGTGGTCGTTCAGGTTCGTGTAAGTAGCAAGCTGGCTGTCTATAAAAAGCAAGATCATTCACAGACAATAACTACTCATTTTGACTATATATTATGTTCTATGAGCTGGTGAAAACAGGCAACTCATTTTGCAGCTGTAAAACTCACTTCAAATGGACTAAGAATTAAAATCAGAAATAAACGTCTTAGCATAGACTTCAATCATTTTTTGCCATTCAGACAATTACCCCTTTTTAGTGATCTGCTATCCTTGGCTTGGTTTTGCAGACTTTCTGATTTTGTTCTGGCCCGTCTTTATATCAAATCCTGTTGATTTTCACACTCTGTATCCTTAGCAATAGTGCTAAGATATGCCCCTTTGTGTATTTTTATTATTCATGGAAAGTTTAATTTATTTAAGCCTAATGCTTTTCTCTTCGCAACAAAGCATTGAGTTGAAAATAATAATAATAAAAACTTTTAGCCTATGCCGCTTCCGGATTTGTACCATGTGCATAACTCTGAGGACTGTGTTTCTGAGGTTCTACCATAATGACAAAACTAAATAAAAAATTGATTTTTTTCCCACCCCTGTTTCCAGCTCTGAAGCCCCTACTGTTACGATTTAGGAGCATCATAGTGAATAAGGCCTGTTTGTGTGGCAAAATCACTCACAGCTGTGCTTTCTGATCCCCAAAAAAGAAGTAAAATAAATAAAAGCAGTAAGGCCACCATGACATTTTGTATGAAGGGATCTTCTGCACTCTGTGTGTGATACTGAAAACCGCCGCTGCTAACAAACGCAGCATGTCCTGGTCAAGGCTTCACCGCTCAGCCTGCCATTGAGGTGACTTCAGTGACCCTCGACAAACGCACCACAAGAAAATAAAGCGGATTACCAAAGGAGCCATCTTTTATCCCTCCTTTTTTTGGCGAACGGGGATCATGCGATTAACAGAAGAAGGGGAGGGACGAGCGTCCGTGGCAATCGCACTTAACGGCTGGCGTGTTCGGCCTCGCTCGTCGCCTGATTCGCCGGGGCGGAATGGCCTCGCTACGCCATCCCGGCGTCGCACCAGAGGGACGCTCTCGCTGCTGAGAGACTGTGACTGCAGGGCGTCCCAAGGCCGTCCGACAGCGACGGGAACAAGGGCACTTTAGATCCTTCACTCAGACTTCTCCTGTTGTCAATGGCAATGCACACTTCTGCAGCTCTTAAGCATTTCTTGGGGGTGTGCCAGCTCTCTCCTTTCTCCTCTCTGCAGTCCCAAGCTCCTCCAGTTGGCCCACATACTCTTCCAGGAAATGCAGGGCTTTGGGGATATCTCTCCAGCCCTGCCATGAAGGCTGAATGCCCCCTAGCAAACACAGATCCTCCCCAGTGAGCCACCATGCCTTTTTTTTCCTCCTGAAGTTCACTCTCCGGTCTTTGCAGGGCAGACACTGCAGAAACGGCCTGTGGAGGCTTTGAGGGAGGAGCTTTCTGTTCTGTTCTGTGCTGGTAACCTGAAGGCACGCTTGACTCCTCCTCATGTCACTCAGCTGTATGTCACATCCTGTAGTTGTAACACTGTGCTGTGCTGTGATCCAAGTTCAAAAATTGATATGTCAGTGAAAGTTTGAGTATTTTCATGTTAACGGCCAATTTTCTGTCTTCAGCCTTGTACCATTGCCCTCATGGTATGATAGAAATTCTTGCATACATGCTGATGTTATTCTGCTCATTGAAGTTCACTCTGTGAGCTGCTACCTCACTACCTCCTTTTTACTTATTTCTACTTGAATGCTATGAATGGGTGTTTTTGGACAGGATGTTTAAATTCATATATGAGAACAGGCCATTTAGCCCACCTAAGGAATTCAGCATTCAGCCCATTTAGGATTGTGCCTTCCACATCTTACCAATGCAGGCTTCCAGCGAGCCGACTTACAACACATGCCACCGTCCTGTGTCATTTTATTCACCAGTTTCACCATGAAATCTATGGCTTGTAAGTGAATTTGTCCGGAGAACAGGATGGTTGGCTATGGCTGTGCAGGAGCTACATATTGTACGTTTCCCACTATGCCGATTGCATTGCCTTGAGTTGCCATGGTGAGGAGACATGCAGCAGCTTGGAGATATGCTCGTGTCCTCCAACCACACCAGAAAGTATTGGATACGGTCTTTGTGTCGGGTCTCCGATTGTATCTCAGCAGTTGAGCACTAAAACGCTGTGAGTGCTACCTAAGTTTATTATGAGATGGCAATTTTCCAAACAAAAAAAAAAAAAGTAAAACCATGCATGATGCACAAGGTCCCAGTTAACATCTGAAGATCCAGAACAACAATCCAGACAAAACAAACAAAAATCTGCACTTTACATTCAGCATTTTCTGATCAAAGTCCCCTGACGACCTGGCTTTCTTTTGTGGTCAGAAGGTAAAAACTTCCCCTCTCCCCACGGTTTTCCAATCTGGTCATCTTGCCCACCTGGTTGGGGGATATTGTATGTGGGTCAGATTGGTCACACCTGTACCCCACTTAAAGAGTGGTCTTTGTCCCCCAGCGCTGTGTTTTGAAGCGGTGACTGATAATTGCACCCACCTGTGATGGTCTAATTTATAGGCTGTCTTAGCGGGGCAGGAAAACAGCCTTCAAGGGGAGGATGGCGGGGCGGCGGGGAGGGGGGGAGGGGTGGATGGGGATCAGATGACTCCCTTAGGAGGCCCAGCTGTGCTGAATGGAGTTTTCTGGATCTTTAAAGTTTGCAGGGCTTTCTGCATTAATCACATTCACACCACAGATTATCCATAGGGAGGGAACTCAAGCGGTCACGACTGTCTGCTGGACCCCTTGATGGAAAACAGCTGCTCTGATTGGTCCCTTCAATTTTTTTTTTTTTCCCACGTAATCCCAAATGCAGTGGTGGAAAATTCCCAATCACTTGAGGGTCGCTGCTTATCCCGCCTCCCCCACCCTGCCACCTCAACAGCCCTACTGTACAGAAGCTCGACACCCCTGGCCCCTCAACCTTAAAACATGACATTATTTACACGCTCAGCCTACAACCTTATCTGAGGCAACCAGCGTGGATGGTTTCGTTTTTTGTCTTTCACAAACTACCAATTTATACAATGGTTCATTTAGTTAAACAAATCTGTTTGAATGTCTTACACCAGGCCCAAGCATTAACATCCCTATAAAAGAATAAAATGTTTATTTTTATTTCCAGAACTCATTCCCACATCAAAATCTTCAGTGTTGATACCGAAGGTGCTTTTGGGTGTAACATTGCAGTCGGTGAATGCAGCTCATTTTCACTGCAGTGAAAACAATAAAGACACCTGGCCCCTTTGTTGTAAGGAAGACAGGAAAACTTTTATACTACGAGGTAGTATAAAGCAAAGATATAAACTGTCGCTTTTTGCTCGCTGGCCCGTGTTCTTTAACGGCCACTCCACCCTGCCGCCTTTAGTACAGTCATACAGAAAAGCAAGGGGTGGATGGCGGCGTTTCAGAGGATCACGCCAGCCCTGCTCCTCTTTAATGATACTCTGAGCTGGATGCGAGGCGCCCACCCCTGTAGGCTCGGGACTTCCTGAGAGGATGCTGGTCGATTGGAGCTGTACAGCCTGCTGTTTTGCTCCGGGCTGTTTACTGGAAGCAGAACGTTATTCAAATGAGTAGAGATCAGCGGGAAAAAAAAGAAACTAAATCAAGATTTCTCATTTTCCCCATTGAAATGTAGAAATGAGCTTGGTTAAGAGAAGTTGTAATTTTTTTTCCTTCCACCATCACTACCCCCACCCTCTGCTGTCTCAGGACTTGGATTTTAAATAATTTTGTTTCAGTCTTTCCTGGGAGGATTCCCTGCACTTGGCAATTAAACAATTAATTTTAATCAGCGAGGGCAACTTGAAGAGTCATCCTCATTTCAGACATTGATTAAAAGGAATCCACCAGCGGTTAATGGGTGAGTTTGGAAACCTTTTCCAAGTTTACGAGATTTTGGGGTCAAACTCGGCACCTGCTTATGGCTGGCATGCTCACTGCAGCCCTAGCTGTGCTTAAAGGAGAATTTCACTTTGCTAACACCTTAAGATCTCTAGGTGTCATACCTCTAGTGTGTCCTCATGAATGAGGTAAAAATTATTTTTTGTTCACCTTTTGCCCCTTTAAAGCTGGTGGACACAAGAAAAAAACATCTGATAGACTGAGGAAGTCTTTATGGATCAGGTTTAAAACATCTTGTTTTCCCCTCTTTATTTCTGGAATAAAAGATGCAGCAAATCAAGAATCATCCATAAATAGTTCTCTATTCTCCATGAAACCACAAAGTTGCTAACATAATTTTAAGCAGAGAAGCACAGTCTGCCTTCCCCATGCTTCTCTTATAAGCTTGGAAATCAAATAGTTTGGACGAAACATTGTATGCAATAATAAAATGAAATTTTAAAACAATGACTCTTAGCCGACTTAATATCCCTGTACTGTATGTGAGCAGACATCTGACAATCAGGAAACACAACCTTAAACCTGCGGTGATGCTGATCTTTTTGTGCAAAAGACTGAAAAGAGACTGATCTGGGATCAGTGCTGCAGGGCATTACCTGTCGACACCACAGAGTGCAACGCTGAAGCACCCTTAAGCACTTCCTCGTCGCCCTCAAGGGAAATAGCAGCAGCAGTTAGATCTTCGCAGCCATCTTGGTTGCAAAGCTACAGGGCAAACACACGTTCTCTGTAATCAGTGTGTGCCAAATGTAAAATGCACCCATTAGAATTTTCCTTTTGAACTGTGGCACTTCTCCTTCAGCGCACGTCTGCGTCAGACACGCAGGATGAGGGCAAGTTTCAAAGTGCAGCGCGTGTATTGAGAGAGGTGGTGGTGGTTGGGGCTGGGGGGTGTTGGAGTGGATGCTGATTGGATTGCCCTTGAGACCACACCCACTGCAGGAGAACAGGAAATCATCAAGACGCTGCCAATCAAATTGTTTTCCGAGGGTTCCAAGAAAGGTTGCTTTCTGCAGTATGCACAAAAATACCCCATACTTGGGAATTATTACTGGATGCCCGGTTTCATTTTCTTTGCGTTGCCTCAAAATTACCTCATTCATTATTGATTTGTGATGCATGTATGTACCACATTTAGTGGTAGACCTGAGGACTGTCTTAAAAATGATTGCTCTATTTTACATGTCTAATCGCTCCTTAACCAGCTCAGTGCACTTCTCATCAAGAGAAACAATATCTCTGACAGCAGTGCATGCAGAGATCCGCCATACAAATAGGTGGGATTCTGCATTAGTTATCTTGCGAATTTTAGTCTGCCATTTGAGTATTTTCCTATATTGCATTTTCAAACATGCTGTCTGTATACTGTTCTGTGTAGCACACTACAAGTGGTGAAAATTGCAGGAACGGAACACACAGTATGACATTTGAGGATACAGAATGGCCGTGACTCATCTCAACTCTTTAAGATGATTTTGATGTGGAAAAATGTCCATTTATCTTCATGTAACTCTATTTTAGCTGAGAGTAATGCAGTATTGAGAGATGAGGGTACATGGAATATTTCTTTTAAACAGTTCCCATAATTGTATTAAATTAACACATATGTGAAACGGCATTTTGTCAACATTTTTAAACTTACGGATTGTCTTTCAGGCCTGAATACCAAGGACTTAACAGGCTGGTCAAAGTTGAATTTTTCATATTTTCACAGAAAGGCGGTGATCAGTGTTAGTCACTGAGTCTCTGCTGCCTGATCAGATCAAAGACTGTGCTGAACACCACCTACAAATCAAAGGCCAGCTCGACCAATCCCAGCTGAGTATCGCATCCTGTAGTTCAGCAATGGTGTCGCACGGTGACCAGATTTACATGCCAGTCTAAGTATGATCACCTTGTCAGCTAGAGTCACTTTCCTGAGTTTCCTCCAAAAAAAGATATCTCATGAGCAGAGATTTCTTTTTTTTAACTTTTATTACAGATGTGCAATAGCTATCATGCTCATATATTCACAGAGCAAATGAGGGGGCTTTACTTTTCCAACTTGTTCCCTAAACTTGTTCCGTGTCGCCGCTCTCAGCTTCTGTTTAATGTGTGCTTCTTTCAGTGAAAATCAGGAGGGAAGATTGGCGGTGGCGGGCCTTTAAGCTCTGAGGGCGAACAGCAGAGGGCGGAGGATCTCAGGGTGGGATTTCTGCCCTCATGTTCGATGGCATCTATTTCTGGGTTTGAGTAGGTGGCTAACCACCACGTCACTGTCACAGGCAGCCAGACTGCTCCGAGGCCCCAGTGGAACAAGCCCATTGAATCAGTCAAACTGTGATATTAGTTCTGGGTATCAACTTCCCAATTATAACATTACCAATTCCCTCAGTAAAAATGACACAATGCAATGACAACAGGATAGCGCTCAAAATCTTGGTTTGTTTAATTTGATCTACAGACCGACTGCTTCGGCAAACTTTCGCTTCGCAAGTAATTTCCGCCGCTGAAACAGCACAGTAAACATATTGTTGGGAGCGAAGAGTTTTTTTTTTTTTTGTTTTCTGTTGCTGTAATGAATCTCTTGCTGAACGTTCCCCAGTAAAGCCCTGCGTGTTTCGCGTTTCTTCGGGGTCCTCTCTCAGCTTGGAATGTGAATGGATTAAACAGACAACGGAAACATAATTGTCTTTTTCGCTGACATTTCTTCAGAAGCTCAAGTCGGGTTTTTCTGCTGCGGTGCTCTCCCCAAGGGGAGAGGCACTACAAAACTGATAATTACATTAAAAATACATAGACAATAAAGAGTCTGTTTACATAACTATACCCGTAAATATCTGATTGAGCAGACATTGTTCTGCGCCCTCTTTTTAAGCTGCTCCCAGAGGAATGCCATTTTTAATGACATGATGGTTTAAAAGATGTTGCTGTAGTCTTGTTCCATATTTAATTAACTTTTCTTTAAAAAAAAAAAGAGAAAGGGAAAAACATGTGATAGCGGGGAGACAATAACAAATAGCTGCGAACAGAGACGGGAGCTGGGAAACATGAGCGAGACCTTGTCATGCTTTGTGAACCATTTACAATACAAGATATGCAAAGAAGAAGCAGCAGCCGGGGAGCGGAGCCAACCTCTTGGGGGTTCATAATGAGACATTTCCTAGCTCACCAATAAGCATTCAAAATTACAGTCTCGCATTAAGGAAACAAAGGGTTTTTTTTTTTCTTCCCTGAGCATCCCGACAAAAGAACAGGAGGGGAGAGAGAGGGAGAGAGAGAGAAAAAAAACAACCTCTTAACTTGAGACGTGTCACAGCCGGTTTTTGGTTCTCCCAGCCACACGGTCCCCAGCAGATGACAGTGAGCCAGATTGGATTGTGGCCCCGGTGATGTTCTACGCTCGCTGAGGAGCCTTGTTTGCGTCCCTCTCCAATAAGTTCGGTGCGGTGTGTACCAAACTTGCACAGAGTGCCGCGTTTGGAAACGCCGTGCCTGCTTCATAGGAACATGAGAGCGTGTTGCTGACACCATGGCAACAGGATTTATTTTTAGTTTAATTACACTTTTTTTCTCTCTTTTTTTTTCCTCCAGTGCCTTAATTTATCAAAGACTGTGCGAAATCTTTAAGGGGAATTGAATTCTTGAATTATGGCGGTGTGTTGGCTTGATTAACTGTACTTCTGCTGTGGATTGAGAATTTGCTTGTAGACTAGGCTCAGAACAGGTTGTGTTTCTCAGTGCTGGTACAGCGCTGTGAAGGGACTGTCTGGAACAGAGATGATGAACATAAAGAGGTGTTATCCTGATGGTACCTTAAAAAAACACTGATCCTACATGCATAATTTATGTAATGCAAAAATATGGTGTCTGTAAATTGCGTATTGGCCTGTCCTCAAATATAAAAGTACTGTTGCCGTATGGAAATTTGACAAAAAATATTGTGATGAATTTTTTAAAAAAGGACAATATGGTTGAGGATACTTCCTTTTTGTGTGGATGGGTGATTGGGGGTTTCCTACCTTTGTATGCACATATTTGTGTGTCAGACTTTTAAACATCAGAGCACTCATTACCACTGGAGAGCTAGCACCAATCAGAGAGGAGGGCAATGTCCCCCACAGGTGGTGATTGGTAGATTGCAGAGACCTGGTTGATGGTGATTGGTAGTTTTCAGGGACCAGTGCGTCCCAGGGAGTAAATTAGGGAGCAGTAATACAAAGATCCCTGGTGGACTTGGAGCCCACATTACTTCTGACAAAGCCAGCTGTCCTACCGCTACAGTTTCCCAGTCAGCTGGCTAAAAACTCACTATCAGGCCTCTATTCCAGCCCTTGACGGTCATAGGATTTGCTGTTTTTTTTTGCTGTTACACAGAATTGTTACTAATTAAAAATAGTAGATTACACAGTTAACTCACCTCCCAAAAGACAGGTTTTTGGGTCTGAAATAATTTTCAGAATTTCAGGTTAAAAAGAAAAACCACATTGTACTGTGACCTTCCAGGATTGGAACTGAAGACCACTGCTCTACAATAGAGCATCCAGCCTGTATTTGTATGTATTTGCTGACAGGATGTGTTGTTGTCTTCTCACATCACTGTCCACAAGTTGGAACCTCTTACACCACAGTCCACAAGTTCAGCTTGTACACAGACATGAGTTGGAGGAAGCTGCTTCTTGTGTCACATGGGTAGACTGTGGACATCTTGGCTACTGGTGTGCCATTGAGATTCGGACATCCCTGCTGACTCAACTGACTCAGTGGAAAATGACACGTTTACTGGTGGGGCTGCTGCCCACAGTCTCCACTGCTATGCCCCTGATTCAATACCAATACCATTGGAACTAGATTCTTTGTAGTTCCGTCCAGTCACTCACTCAGCGTCCTACCTGTGATGTCCACACTCTTATGGACTACATGAAGTGTGTCCAGTCAAGGTGCTATAACTAATTACTGATCGTCCGTCCGGAAACCCTGGAGTGAAATCCCAAACATTCATCCCCCAGGATGTTCCATGTCCAATTAGATTAAGCAATTTCCAAAATGAATCCAATCAAAACAACTCAGTTTAACTTTGAATTAATTTCCTCACTAAATAAATATATTTTACATGGTAGATCTTTGAAACTGAATGTGAGATTTCAGGGCAAAACCAAATTGTAGAAATTCCAATTAAGGTGAGCTGTAAAACCCCCAACCCTGCTCTCCACCTGAGCTGAGAAATGTAATCTGGCCCACATGAATCAGCTGATTCCAAGTATGACCCACACTTTGGCTGATTCCTGGTATGACCCACACTTTGGCTGATTCCTAGTATGACCCACACTTTGGCTGATTCCTAGTATGACCCACACTTTGGCTGACTCCTGGTATGACCCACACTTTGGCTGATTCTTGGTATGACCCACACTTTGGCTGATTCCTAGTATGACCCACACTTTGGCTGATTCCTGTGATGACCCACACTATGGCTGATTCCTGGTATGACCCACCCTTTGGCTGATTCCTAGTATGACCCACACTTTGGCTGATTCCTGTGATGACTAGCCTTTGCTATTTTTTTTCTCAGTGCAGGTGAGACACCAATTACTCCTGATGGAGCCAAAGGTGCCCAGCCAGTCAGGAGATTGATTTGAGGCTAACCTGCTTTTTTCTTTCTTTCCTTAACCTTTCTTTAACCTGCTTAACACAATATTTAGCCTAGGCATTAATGACTCAGTTGTTGCCTCGCTAATATGGACATCCAGCAGTCGTAGCTGTAGCTTAGTCCTCTTCCCAGCCACAGGCCTTACAAGTAGTGAACATGTGCCTTTTACCCTCACACCACCCAACGTTGCTTAAGTAATTTGTTCCCCTTATTTTTTTGTTCTTTAATTCTGAATCCAGTGGTCAGTTACCTCTGAACAATCATGATCTTGAATAAATGGAGCTGCATTTTGAGGTGGTGCCTCAATAAGACTGGTTGATGCCGGCTATAACTGGTTTGAAAAAAAAAAAAAGCTGTCTCACAAAGTGTAAGGTCTTTTTTGAGTTACAACATCTCAAGATAAAAGTTTTCAGTCTTTAGTAATAAGTTCATTATTCAGTCACTGTATATGACTTGTTCATGTGCTTGTGAACACTAGTAAATAGTACTGTCTATTGATTGATGCAAGAATCGATCACTGTGGGCAGTTGGTCAAGGACATGGGTCAGTCTTCCAGGTGTGCTATGACCTGGGGCAGGTATCAGGAGGGCAGGTGACAGTGGTTACTGAGAGTAACAGGTATCTTCATTTACTAATTTTATCAACCACATGAACAAATCAATGTTCAATGATTGATAAATTAATTACTAATGATCAACAAATGACTTAATAATGCTTTATAAACCATTATTATTGCCATTTTCTTTACATTTCCATTCATTCAATGTCAATTCAGTGTCAATACTACACTTCACTTGACTTTTTCACTCATTAAAACCATTGGCTGTTTTTCAGTGATTTTAATGATTTTTGGAGGGCGGGCTGGTGAATGTACTCGCTTCTTTTTCGGAAGAGTAAACAGAATCAGACCTTGTAAGAATGAAGTCTTGTTAAAAAAAAGAATGAAAATGAGCACTGTGGTTCTGTCTAACATACAAAATGGAGACAAATGAGTGACTTGTGCCCTTGGTTTCAATTAAAAACAGTTGTGCATCATTTATAGTTGCTAGCTTGTTTGGTTGTTTTACCTCATGGAGTTATAGCCCATGGTGATGACATACATCTATATACTAAAACAAAACTAAAACAAAACCCATGGAAAATGAAAATCTCCTTTGAAGACGACAAATGTATGCTGGCACCAGTCGGTTCAGAAGTGTATTGAAGAGGCTTCGGTTCAGCTGCAGAATCCTCTATATCGCTGCATTTCCTGCTGTCAGAAGTCATCACAACAATGAGAGCCTTCTCGTTCTCTTTCTCTCTCTCCCATCTCTCTGTCTTGTAAAAATTTAATTTCAGCCCTCAGTAAGTTGAACCGGAGAGGTTCAAACAAACCTTGGTTTCTCTTCTTGGCTCTCCTGAATTAACCTAATCAAAAAAGCTCCGCTTCCTCTCTTATGTTGGGAGTTTAAGAACTGGCTGGTCCCCGGGGGTTCAGTTTTTTTTTTACATTTCTTCCTCGTTGCACTTTCTCTCGCTAATGATTCTGAATTAGTGGGGAAAGTATGTTTCACTCGGGCCGCGGCTCCAGAGCCCCAAAGTCTCACTTCTGCTGGGACCTCAACCCAAAATCTGCCCTTCATTCTGCGCCCCTACCCACAATCCCTCATCAGACACCAGGCCCATAGTTAACACTGACTCTTGACAAGCCTGGGTGAATTCAAAGTACCTCCCCCAGCACCAGCACCCCCACCGCCACTATCCCCCCACCGCCACTATCACCCCCACGCAGAACACACGTACACACTCACACACACGCACAACAACTCTGTACTGAATCCTTCAATATTTTATGTTAACAAAAAGTCAGAGTCACGCCCAGCGCTACACTGAGAGGAACAAAGGCCCGCCGCGCTCAAAGCCTGCCGCGCGTACGGCCTGTGAAACGGAAGGACCAACGCCTCTGATCATAACGTGCGCACGTGTCGCCGGCCCTGTTTCATCTGCATAGCCGGTCCGTGGTCATCTCCTTCCTTCTCTCTTCTTTCCTTTTCTGTCCTTGCTACACGACGTAGGGGTCGCGATGATGGAGCTCAGATTCGGCTTCGCGGGGTATATATTTTTAATGTGTTTCTATTCAATTCCTTTTTCTGTTATGCTCTCCTGGTGTGAGTGGAGGGGGTTGGCAAGAACTCTGCTTGCCTTCAGCTAGCCCGGGCCTCATGGGAGAGGGAATAATTGGCGATCAAGGTTAGAAAATGGGAACGGATTGGGGTTTTGTGGTTAAGTCTATGTGGCCTCAGTGTGAGAGGTTAGGAGAGCGAAGTGAAAAAACAGAAGGAGCTGGAGACAAAATGATGAAGAAGAAAAGTATATGTTGAGAGGTATTTGTGTTATCGCGTGGGCGGATGTGCTCGATGTTCGTTGCCAGCTCTCATCAAATTCCCCCAAGACGGAGGAGAAAAATTCCCAGTTCCATTCCTTTCTGCAATTATCACCTGAAAAGTTTTTCGTCTGCTGAACTAGTTCGATGCGCACTGCCTTCTACTGCAGTGTGTGTGTGTGTGTTTGTGTGTGTGTGAATGTGTGGGGCCCACTGAATTTGTGTCTTAAAGCTGAAGTTTTCCAGGATTCGATTTTCAAACTTTCAAAAACCATATTGTTGTAGAACAAAAAAAGAAGAAATAAACAAAATAAAAAATTGATGCACTTTATATTTTTTTGCAAGTTATATTTCTTTTTGATTATACTTTTGTTTATATTACACATGTACAGATGGGGGTTACACAGTAATTGATTAAAAAAAAGGTCTTAATGTATACCCATTGAAGCCTAATAATAGCCTAATTTGTCGAGGATGTCACTCTTTTGATGTCTTTGCCCCAAAGAGAACCAGCAGTTTCCCCTCTCCCGTGCAGGACAGCGGTTAACGCTGGTCTGCGGCCAGGGCCCCATTGTCTGGCCCTCGTGTTGTATTCCACATAACGTGACTGATGCCGCGTGTTTCCTGTTAGCACCATTGAGAAATCCGGTCTTGAATATGGCTCGGCTGTCTAATTGATTTGCTGCTTCAGCGTGTGGCCTTGAAGGGATTATTATTTTCCTGTTTTCTCTGTGTGTTTTTTTTTTTTATTTTTTTTTTCTGCAGAGATTATCATGGGCTTTGGCATTCCAGCATCTCTCCATTTCAAGCCTCTCCCCCTCCGAGGACTGTTATTTACTTGATTTCTCTCAACAATAAAATGAGGTCTAGCACAACACAAAGCCTTGAGCCGCACTACTGAGAGAGAACTTCCACTCGCAGACGTATCTGGGTCACTCTGCAGATAAGGAGCAAATTTGCTGCACCACTTAAAAATGTTTAACAATACAGCCATGCATGCACACTATGACGGGAGGTCAGTTTTAAAGCTTTTGTTCATTTTCAAAAAAAAAAAAAGAAAAAAAAAAAAAAAGAAAAAGAGTTGTGAATATTTAAAGCGTGAATGGATATCATGTGGGTTGCTTGTATATTTCCAAAAACATCTAAAAATCTTCATCTGTTGTTTTGTGCTTTCCTATTTAACCTTTGCGCGAATGAGACTTCAGCTACAAGTAAAATTTTAACACTGTTAACATTAAAGTGGTAAAAAAGACAAGCAATCACTCTGCTTGTTATCTTACTGTTACTGTAAAATACAGCACTGTATACCAATGAATCGGTGATTCACTAGATTCAAAATGATCCTCTTCTGGTCATGCAATGAGAAGAATTGTGACAGGAATGAGATTATTTGTGTGTGGGCTTTTTCAGAAATGTGCAGAAGCTCTCTCTGTTTATCTTTTCTTTATTTTCATTTCTTTAAGACATCTCTGTGAGGTACGACAAGACAGCATTTTTTATTTAAACGCAGTCTTATCTGAGAAAGGCATCATGTGTCATATGATTTTGTTTCTTGGAGAGGACAAAAATGAAATTCTTTTGCCGTAATTGTAAAATTAGAATGTGTGTAGTCCATGGGATAAATATATATGCCATTTAATCAAAAAACATTTTTTTGTCATTAATGCATTTTATATCTTTTAAAAATAAAATGTGTTTAATTCACACCATAATCATACAACTGTAACTCATGTAGTCCATGCAATAAATATGTTATTTAATTGGTAACATTTTCATTCATAAAATAACACCGGACATCATATTCTTGCTTTATGTTTAGATAATTAAGTGTTCATTTGAATCCACAGCCATTCACGCCATGATAATTTAATCACACTGCTGTTATTACACCTCAGATTTTAATATTATTATTATTATTTTAATATGCAAATATATAAGGGGGGATGTAGAAGTTTAAAAGCTAATTAAATCTCAGATAATGTGAGTGCGTGTGTATTTAGACGTCACATTAATCTCAGTTTAAGCACAAACTGGGAGGCCAAACCTAATAGTGCTGTGGGCCCAGTGGTGGAACAAGCATTTCCTACAACAGCATTGTTTATGATGTTCACTGGAATTATTCCCCACCGATACTATTATGAATTCATTATTTCAAACAGCACTGATCCCTGCTAATCTCACACTGAAAGATGTCGGGCACCCAGTCAGCCTGGTAATCCTGTTTGTAAACACGCATCATGGTGCAGAGAATGGCATGATGGTGCTTGGAGACCTGGGTAGACAAACCCCCCCCACACCCCTAACACACACCGCACATGATTAGGACAAGCAGGAGCCATTCAGGGGGAGAAATGGAGGCTGGGGTGCCTCTCCCATGCTCGGCCTCACAGAGCACCTAATGGTTTAGCTGTGATGGAGGGCCCCTTGGTGCGGGTCCCTCCCGTCTGCAGAACACCCTTGAGTACCTGAGCACCCCCTCTCCCCCCCAGCTAAAGCCAACAGAGCTCCGACCGAGACTCACTGCCTCTCCTTTGCTCTTACCGGCATCCCAGAATGCCACAGCGAAAGGGGAGGGGTTAGAGGGTGAGGGCCCGGGGGGAGGAAACAGGCCAGTCCAATGAGACGCTGAGTGGCTCTTGCAGTCCCTACGGGCCAAGAATGTAAGTCAGCTCCCCCCTCTGCTCCTGATCCCTCCACCCCCACCCCTCAACCCCCCATTCAGGAAGAGGAAAAGGGGGAAATAATCAAACACCACAGCAAGGTCAAGTCCTCAGTCCCACAGGGGCCTCCAACAGAGACATCTTTGGGAGGAATTTTCCTTTCTGTAGGAGCGAGGTAGTCCATAGTAATACATGACTACATGATGCAAGCTTGTTATGGGAAAATAAACCCTGAGCTATATCCGTCTTTCAGTGTCACGCTGTCTCATCTATCAATCTATGTACTTATAAGTAAGTGAATAGAACTACGTGAGTATTATCACATATTCATACAGCAATGGGTGAATTGACTGGACTTTATATTATATAAGTTGCATCTGAAACTCCCTATACATAAAAGCCACAACATAATACAGACATACAATTAAGACAGGGTGTTCACTTTGAGGCTATTTGTGGATGAGCAGTTCAGAGGTGCAGGTTGAGAGCTCATATCAAATTTCAAATTCCAGTCCATTTAATCCCCTGATAAAAACACCGGCCCATTTAGAATCTCCTCACAAGAGGAGCAGGCTTTAAAAAAATATAAAAGGAGAGACAACAGTAACAGAAAGAGAGGTAAGAAAGGATCACAAGGGACCAGTTGACCTTAAACATGTGCCTCTCTAGCTCTGAAGCCAAAGCCAGGAGGAACACTGCCACCTGCTGGTGAGGAGGGAGAAACCATTTAGTCCCAGAGTTTTTTTTTTTATTACCCTGCCTTGTTTCCATGGGTTAAGATGCATTTTTGCCTAACTGTAATTTCACTGGCATAACTAAATCAGCAACATATATAAACATTAATCATTTTTAGTTATCTGTACATTTTTACACAACACACCCTCACACACACGCACACACACACTCACACACTCACATATATGATTTTAATTATGTTGTGTTAGAGTGTACAGGCTTCACTCCAAAAGTATTCCAACTGTAAAATGCATCACTGAGCTCTCAGCACAAAGTCAGCAGAGGTAGTCATTTCTAACTTTTTTTCTGAAATTTAGAACTGACTTAGAGATGAAGTTTCTGGAGAAACTTCAGTTTCCTCACCAAGTTCTCTTTTGAAGACACAGCCGAACCAAACTGCAGACTTCACAATGCTCTTTGTGAAAAATCTATGGAAGATACACCATAAACCTGCAACATCTACCCTTCTACTCTTCACTATTTAATTTACCCAATAGTCCATTTGAGTTGATGTTTTTAATAAAAATCATTATTAAAGCTGCAGACTGCACATATACTCAGTGAGAACAGCATACTGCAGCCTGAGGTAGGGGAAGACCAACGTTGCTGTAAATTACTGTTAAGAAAATAAAGACAGGGTATCTGCTTGTAAAATAAAACAAGGATCCACAGCCCCTGTTCTGCCGAGCCAGTCGGTATATGAGGGTATGGTGTGTCCATTAACTAAGTGCTTGTTCATTCATTCACTCACTCATTCACTCACTCACTTTTCATTCATTCATTCATTCATTCATTCATTCATTCATTCATTCATTCATTCTTTCATTCTTTCATTCATTCATTCAAAAACAAAACACAAAAGAACATAAAGAACAGAACATAAAAAAATATGTGTTGGGCTGTGAGGTTACCACACAAAAAATGACAATTTGAATAGACTGCATACAGTTAATTTCACCTTCCAGAGCACTTCAACCCACAGCAATGTTAACATACATATTTCTGCATACACCACATACATCTTTATCTGTCTGAACAAAGAGATTGTTTCACTCGGCCCCTGTTGGAGTCTTGCTCTGGGATGGGATTACTTGGGGTCCCATGAGACCATAATAATTTGTGTACGTTTAGCCTGCCGTGGGCTGGGGTGGGCAGGAGTGGGGCACGTGTAGCCTGCCGTGGGCTGGGGTGGGCAGGAGTGGGGCATGTTTAGCCTGCCGTGGGCTGGGGTTGGGCAGGAGTGGGGCACGTTTAGCCTGCTGTGGGCTGGGGTGGGCAGGAGTGGGGCACGTTTAGCCTGCTGTGGGCTGGGGTGGGCAGGAGTGGGGCACGTTTAGCCTGCCGTGGACTGGGGTGGGCAGGAGTGGGGCACGTTTAGCCTGCCGTGGGCTGGGGATGGGCAGTCAGTAAAAATTCCTTTGGGATCCTGACATAGATTCATTCATTACAAATTATTTTTAATTTATTATTTTATCACAACCAAAACCAAATGTTTTGTCATCTAAAGTTTGGCTGGCGCTAAATTTTCAGACCATCGGGGCCATGTAAACAAAAGATACAGTGCAGAGCTCGTTGTGCGGCCTCCGTCTCTCTCGCTGCACCCTGGCTACAAGTGACCTGTCATTAGAGCGCTCAGTCTGTGCAGAGAGACTCTGAGGAGAGACGTTCAGACAAGTTTCTGTCAGGGACATATTTTAAAATTTAATTTCAAGTGACTGTTTTATTGTGAGAGGTTCTGGATGAAGCCGTCAGTACTTCATGCACACACACACACAAAAAAAAAAAAAAAAAAAAACATTGTAATATTTAGCCTACAGCCTTTTCTGTGTCACTGAGGCAGTTTGACTGTTAAAGAAAATTAAGCTTTGAAGAATTACTTTTTTCAAGCTATTCTTTAAGATTTAAAACTATTTTATGGTCACCCGGTTAACCTCAAACACTGAAGATAGCCTATATAAGCTATATATTTCATTTTTTTAATTTAATGAAAAAATGTGTGAATGTGCTATTGTGGGATGAGCAGAAATTGTAATAGGAATGCTAATGATTTAAAGACATTGTGGGATGTGGGCTGAACATTTAACTAAGTGAAGTGTGGTCAGGCGGGAGCACAATTAAAATGTGCAGGACAGTGTGGGGACAGGGCATAAAACAGTCCTGAACAGATCTCAGCCATGTGCATTATCGTAAAAAGGCGTAATCCTCATGTGAAAGTTTAATAAAAAAAAATAAATAAAGGCTGTTTATGCTCATCGGAAACCGTCAAACACAATAGGCTGAAACACACGACTGCAAAGCAGGGGAATGTGGCATCAAACAAGATTAATAGGCCCTGCTTTAACTGATTCACTTCAGAATTCAGCATTTCCTCTTTTCCTTCAGTTCCGGTGCCAAGTCCAAATCTCGGCCCACCTCTTCAAAACATGGGTCCCAGGTTCCAAGCGCTCAAAGGCAGAGCCATTCCCTGGGCCAGCGGTTCCCCTGTTTGAACCACGGAAATGTGGAATTCATCTACCCGAGCCAACAAACAGTCTGCAGAGAGCTGGGATGAGATTCCTCTGTTGTGACCTGCGTTTTATTTGAAACACGGAGTCACGTTAAATTAAAGGCAGCTGCTAAAATCCCTCTCAGAAAACAGAAGGAAACAAAACAAAAAAAAAAAGTGGGGGAGTGGGGGAAGAATAGAGAAGGAATTAGAGACTTTATGGTTTGGAAGGTTGGGGGGTTTGATCCGTCCAGTGACGGTTCCTGAGTTCAGTGGCGGGGGCCCTGCACCCACGCTCACGTGACCATGGAAACAAAGTCAATGTGTCCATTTTAGCGATGCAGTTTTCGAAACACAGAGAGAGAGTCTGTGGCCTTGATACTCAAGATGGCTCCCGCTGAGGGGGATTGGGTTACCCAGACGCTCCCAGAGGGCCGCAGCCAAATGGAACAGGATCACATGCTGCACTGATGTTATTGACTGCAGCCCCGGACCCCGCCAGCTCACTGACTCAGTCAGAGCATTTCTGCCTCTCCGTGGCGCATGTTCAGCAAACCCACAGGGTAAATAACATGGCATGGGGTAATTAACCTGCCACGGGGTAAATATAGTAACAAATAAATAAGGGTCGGCAGTGTGGCGCAGTGGTCAAAAAGATGCTGGGCTTGTAACCTAGGGGTTGCAGGTTTGATTCCCAGGTGAGGGCACAGCCGCTGTACCCTTGAGTGAGGTATTTAACCTGAGCGGCTTCAGTAAATATCCAGCTGTATATACTGTAAATGGAAAAATGTTAGCTATGCAAATTACACAGGTAATGCAATGCAAATACCCACATAAGGTAAACATTGTGGATAATATGCAGGGAATGGTAGCACGGAGCATGCTAAACAGACTGAAAGCTTAGAGTAAATATGTTAATGTTTATATGTCATTCTCAATGGGTTATTTTATTATTCATTCTTTTAAATATTGCTGCATAATGACATCATAACATGAAAAAATAAAAATAACTTTAATAAGAAAATTGTTGACAGACATTTTATTTATCTAAAGGCATTTTAGCCAGTGATAACCAGTGGAAAGAAAGAACAATTTCATGGTGTCTCTGAGATGTTTTTTATTAGATATGTGTATACTGACAGCCCAGGCTGAATTAGGTTCAAAGCTTTAAAACACACACTGACACTACGCAGCAAAAACAAGGATACATTATTTTATGTAAAGGACATTTTGTAAAGAATTCCTCCGGCATGAGCTGAATTGGCCTAGTCACAGGAATGTCCACCTTTTATTGACTAATTAAACATGGCGGTGGGGAGTGTATTCTCCAGGGGGCTCTGTAAATGAGATGATTACAGTTGCAGGGTTTCTGTTGGGCACACATGATGAAGATTCCTCCTCTACAGCTCCTGTTGCTGAACAGATGTTTGTACCGCTTCCCGAAAGCCAAACGCCGATTCATGCCACACATACAGACTCCCTCTCATACAACCAGGCCATTGTGTTCATTTCTCTGAGCCTTTCCAAGAGCGTATTCCCACTTACATTTTCATTACACAGGATTTCATAACGACTTCATGTTAATCTTTATGAACGTGTTGTTATCACTTCATTAACCTCCTGTAAGCAAACAAGGGTTGAGATGAGTAACCCAGAGTGACCTACCATGGTTTAATGCACATGTTGATTATTTCTTTTTCAGATTACGCGTTCTGTAGCTGGAAGTGCGGTTGTATATAAATGTTTCATAAAGTTGTAATTCCATACTCATAAAGGTGTTATGCACACTTTATGAGAGCCTTATGAAGTTACATTCAAAACAAAAGTGTGACTGAAAAACTCTGAATCCCAAAGGGGGCAATTACGAAGGGGTTGAGCAGAGAGATATTCAGTAAAACGCTGTGCAGAGAAGCAGAGGGGAAGCGGAGCCGAAGGCTGGTTAAAACTGCGCTCACAGCCTCCAGCTCCGCACTCCACCTCCCACCAGCGCTTAGCCAAATGTCAAGCGCCGCTTGGCCCCGGTGTTTGTGTTTTTTCCCGCACAATCGTACGGGAATCGCAACTCCAGCCTACGCCGTGGTGCAGGCGCCCGACCCCGCCACTCGTCTCAGCACACCCACTGAAATCAAACAGTCCACTGAGGGGACACAAGTCATTTTTCTGAGGTCAGGAACGGGAGCCAGCCCTTCAAGACTGCTGTGCGTTCCAATTGGCCTTTCGCACAGTAAGGTGGAGAGTACTTTATTTTCTTCTCTCTTTTTTTTTTTTGGGTGTTTATTTCTACACGTTGGCAAGGACTGCTCTGCGTTACATCACCATGGAGAATTGGTTCAAGCAAAGACATCTTTGTGCAACCCATGTGGTCGGATGGAGCTGTCAGAGATGGCCAGGGTATATGTAATTATAACAGTTTAAATAGACCCCCGAGAGCCTCATTGCCAAGTTCTTACAGATTCTTTACTTTGGGCAGGATTGAGCAGCGTTTTTAATTCGGTGGTGCTTTGCCCACAAAGCTGGCTGTAGAGAAACTACGGGTTCCTGGTGCCCGTTCCAAGTGAATTTAATTAAATCACAAATATGAGTATGCCGTTACCACCCCATTTAACGTAATGGATGGGATCGGCGGGTCCAACTCTGGCGATGCTAACTTTGGACTCGTTTGAATGCCCTTGAAGCTTGTTAAATCTGATTGGCTGACAGAACAGCTCCTCTGTTTATTCCAGAGCCACAAAAAGACATGCCCGCTCTGTTTACGTTGTTATTTGTTGGTGCCGTTTTTATGGCAGCGAGGGTGGCGGGCACCGCCACGCAGTCCGCAAAGTGTTTCGGTCTGCCACAGGAGGATGTCTCAATGCACATGTCACTACATGAGTGACTGAATTACTGAGTCAGCAGCTCTCACGCTGAAAAAAAAATAAAGTTTTACCAAAGGAAGGAGAAAATCGCAACCTTTGAAGATTACCTTTTAATTAAAAATCACAGAATTACAGAAGAACAGTGCTCCAATGTGCTGTGCTTGTTTCCTGAGATAATGAATTTGATTCAATCAAACACTCAGTCCCTTTAACCAGACTTTATATTACAGCATGATTTTCTTTGAGTTTGTCATATTTTACAAGCAAATGTGTCCTTTGGAGTGTGTTTTTATTGTAAAATCAAACAGCATATGCCCTCAGAGACCAAAGACTGTTTTGATTGAATTACAAATGCCCTTAAAGAATGTGCTTGATTGAATCTACGCACATTTGTGACACACATTTGTGACATAAGACAGAGGTGATTATCATTGACAAAACGCTGCACCAAACGGCAGAGATCACCAATGCAATAGACAGGCTGCAACTGCACTAAAATATACGCAAACTAACCCAAATCTTTTGGCCATAGCCCAAAGAGACCTTTTCAAGAGCATACTTTTAATAACAAGAACAATACATTACAAATATTTCCTTATCGCCAATAAAATAGAAAAAAAAAACACAAAGAAGCACATGTTGTGCTGTGGTCTATTTTGATTGAATGGCATGTGTATTTTCAGAGACTAAATTTGTTTGATTGAATCCCAGCCTTTGAAAAATGTAGACCAGAACACAAGGTTCAACAGTGCATAGGGTGGGTGGGGGTTGGTTGGGGGGGAATTTTTCAAACGATGAGACCTGGTCTGCTGCCTGTGAGGGATGGGGAAGGCCAGCGCTCGGATGCTTAGGGAAGATGGATTGAGAGGCTGTTGTGTAACCAAACATCTGCTTGAGCGCGCAGTTCCAGTATTGTAATGAATAAACAAGGCGAAGGAGCGCAACAGATATTACTCATTTCCCCTCTGCGCTGGGATCGGCTGTAATTAAGACTCCTTTCATGTGAATGTGGAATTATACGTCAGGAAAATGAAAGCCAAGTATGCCTTGGGTGCCCACCCATGTTGCTCCTAGGTATGGCTCTTTGGTACCGCCCACTGATAAAAAAGATATTAAAGACATGTATCTGATTATAGCTCAGTGCTCTTAATTGTACAGGTAATACCGTCGATTAGTTTTTTTTTCTTTTTTTTAATATCACACACTCTTTAAAACACACTTTTTTTCTGGGTAGGAAGATTAATTAGTCTATGTAAAACAATGTGTTATTTCTAAATATCAAAGAGCTATGAGACTCATTGGTGGAGCCAGGGGGCGGGGCTAATGAGGACTCCAGGGGATTGGTTGTACAATTAGGGCTGGAGTGTCCTGATTGCATGTTTAAATGAGAGTGTGTGGGTGGGGGCTGTATGCACATATTCATGAATACACCTCCACATATGCACACACACACACACACACACACACACACACACACACACACACACACACACACACACACACACACACACACACACACACACACACACACACACACACACACACACACACACAGGAAGTGAACATAAAAAATATATCACTACCAATCTCTTAGACATTATTGCAAAATTTAAACTGGACTTCCTTTTGGGGGGAGGGAAGGGAAACAATATATGTATACTTTTTGGCTGAGTCTTGCAGGGCACTAGTGATTTTTTTTTTTTATTTCAGACTACTCTAAGACAGGTTACATCATTAGATCATCATATTGATATAAATTTGCATACATTCCTGAATTGTCTGGCACAATAGAATTGATATTCAGTAATAGGCATTTTCTCTTTTTTTGTAAAATCACAAACTCTGTGCTTAATTAGATTCTAACAGAAGATTTGTCATGGATAATGGAATCTGGAGTGCGTTCTTAATGTTAAGACGGCTGAGCTTTGAGTGCAGCACAAGCAGTTGCATTCTGGGAGAAAGGATTTGTGAGAGTTGTTCTAATAACACATAGAAAGATAAAAAAAAACCCTTGAACAGAATAACTGATATTTCTCAGTTTTTTATTTTTATAATATCAAATTGGGTATTTTGGAAGTCGACACCAAATTCTACATCTGTATTAAACCATGCAAAGTAAAAAATAACAGAAAAAAGCTATTTAAAATATACTTCTGTTCCTTTATGTAACAAACTAATTTTAACCTCTAACCCCTCTGATCCCATGCCAAAACAAATAATTCAGGTACAAACTCAAACAGTTACACAATAAAGCTACACTTGTTGTTTTCTTTGTGTTTCTTTCTTATATTCTTAATTTTCTGATTATTTGCCGATAACATCATCAGGATTGTTCCTATCATATGATTTTCAAGTGGTCCCCCAGCGGTCAATACATACCTCAAGCAGTAACATCATCTCCACAGATCTACTTAAACCAATACCAACATATGTTCATGATAGCCAGTATCAGAGCAGGCACTCAAAATGCTTTTTCAGCTAACATGCTCTGTACAGAAGAACTTATGATATGCCATATTGATTTTCTTTATGAACAAAGCAAAAAGGAAATTATAAAATGTATTTGCAATTTCATGTGTAAACAATGAATCATATTTCATGACTTAGTAGCATGAGTAGCCACAAGGTGCGCTATACAATCCTAAAACACATTCATGCTCTTTTTCTACATATAATATTACATTTACGAGTGTCAAAACATGTAGTAATATAAAAGAGGAAAAAGATATATTACATATAACTATTATATACGAAATTATTATGTTAGCGTTATGTTTTCATGTTATTATGTTATTATGTTAGCATTGTGTTCCTGAAAATAACGCATCCTTCCTAGCTTCAAATGCAGGGTATATGAAGCATCCATTCATATGTTTTGGTGCTCTTGTAATATACATTATTATAATTTTTATCATCAATAAACATCTAATAAAGAATTTAAATCATCATATGACAATCATAAAATGATTTGATAGACACTTACAAGTTGAGAGTTGTTCCTTTGATGTGACACCGTCTTTGAAGGAACCAAAGGAGAGGAGAAGTAGTGGGAGGGAAGATAGAAACACAAGTATGTAAAAAACCACGAGTAGCAGTGCTTTAGTATAGTGCTTCATCAGTTTACTTGAAATCTATTTGAAAAATTATAGTTGTAACATGGCAGAACTTTGATAAGAATAATTTGGCATGTTGACAAATTTAAGGGATTGTGTTTTTGTATTTGTACAAGAAATATATACTTTTGATATACTGTATGACTAACTTGTCTTAAATATACAAAAGAAGAAAAAAAAAGCTTGAAGTGTCAAAGAAATTATAATTTAATCAATTGAAAAGGGAAAATGAATTCTGCATACCGTTGACTGCATGACTATGACAGTGTGCCTGACAAGGACCATTCTAGAATGAAGGCACTCTGGCACGGACAGAGGGTCGATCTAATGACAATTATAAATCAATCCTGAGGACAGATGTTGCTACGTGAGTTTGGAGGATTTGAGGGGACCTTGGAGAGGGCATATTTCTCCACCCCACACCGCCACCCCCACACACCCATCTCCAAACCCTCTGAATACACCTTTAGTGTTGGGGGTGGGGGTGGGGGTGGGTGGGTGGTGACTAATAGACTTGGAGAAAATGAATATGCAGGACTGTGCACAGGGAGGGGGGCACATGGAATCCTTAATCACAGTTCCATCCGCATGCCTCCAGAGTTCAGAAGCTTGTCGCGAGCCTTAGAATCTTTGTGCCAATGGTGATTTTCCTTCAGTTAACAATAAAAAACACTCAAATAGATCAATTTAAATGCCAATAATCAATTGGTGCCTTATAATTATGTCTTTACTGAATTATTATTTTTTTAAATCCCTGTACTTTGATTGCCCAGTTTGGTTTGATTACTGTTAGTCTAGGAATATACTGGTATGTGACAATCATAGTCTGTTTTAACTGGCTGGCTAATTGTGATAGTAGTTTTGAATGTTTGACTGAAGGAAGCTAAGGATTATTTTTGTTTAATGCTTGCCCTTGTGAATCAGTATTAAGAAAGATAAGAAGTGTATTACTCCTGGTCAGTCTGAATTCTGTGGGTACTACCTCTGAGGTTCTGCTCTTCCAGACATAGAAGACTTTTACAAACTTATTTGAGCTGCTTTTTGCTGAAAAGCCATAATTTATGGTTTTTTTTAGGCTGTTTTGCACAACTACCCGTTCCTATCTCTGGGCTCTGTGGCTCCACGGTCGGACACATTTCCATTCTTTCCTGTCTGAGTTGTTGTTAGAGCAGTGAGAGCGCCGTGTCTTGCCAAGCGCCGCTCAGTGCTAAGAGCAGGTCCTCTGAGATGAGGTCATTGTTAGCTACTGTAGGGTTCTGGACCAGGCTGCGTGGGTCTGACTGGGCGATCTGACGCTGGGACTTTGGCCCACCTCCAAAAGGGGCCACCGAAGTCTCAGCACAAGCTGAAGAGGGAAACGCTTCGGTCTCAGGTGCAAAGCTAAAGCCATTGCATCCCATGTCTTACAGGGAACCACATGGCACCTTTTTTTCCCACTGTATGTTCAAAACCTTCACTGAGCTTAGAAAACCCAAAGACAAGAAAGATCGTTTGGGATAGCTTTTTCTTTGGAACATTATATGATGTGAACTGAATGCACTGTGGGGAGTACCCACTCACACAACCATTACTATCTGAGCATGGAGTTTTTGCCCAAAGTGTTGTTTCAGAAAGTTTGCTACAGACGCTAATTTACAACAGTTCTTTTACATCTTCACATGGTTCGGACAGGTTACCATGGGTACTACAAAGCTGGGGTTGTTACTGGTCTTGTCCCTTGAATGCTAGTCAGTATCTGGATAACTGAGCTGATCATTGGATAGATAATGGGAACGCTTTTGGCTCTGATTGGCTGCTGTTCATGTAGCACTTTTTAGTCTATTATTACTGGATACACTCTTATTTCTGGATATGCTGTTGGTTACAGATTAGATGAATGTGCATTGTAGCAAGCAGGCAAGCTACAGTAGCCTGTAGCATAAGTGTGACATCATACTATACCTGGTTTATAGTATTGTATTGCGATTGGACAATTGCTAACTTTAACTTGCAATATTTTAGTAATGGTAGAAGCTAGTCTGCAACTAGTTTGGAAAAGTCTGGAATTTAGGGGAAAATTAAACCCCAGCCTACAATGTTAGATGAACCAAACAGAAGCTTTTCTGTTGTGGTTTGTGATTTTGGCTCTCAAGAGTGTGTTCCATAGGCTACTTCTAGAACACCTTTGCCCAACAAGTTTTCCTTGATGTCATGCATTTCTGAAATGATGTTAAGTTATATCTTGTGTAGATGATTATGTCACTTGCTAAGCCCTGTCTTCCCATGTTCATGAGTTGATCATGTGATGTTATTTTGTATACTTCCAGTTTTGTTATTTTTATGAATTGACTACAGTATATCTGCATAACAGATGAAAGGACTTTCAACCATAGGGTGCCCAATGAAACTGCATTAATTACGCTTTTTTCAACAACGAGAGTCCATTTGCACAAATGCGGGGGAAATAGAACGATGTCCACACTCATCTCTGTCGAGGGAAAAATGGCAGCTTGTTGGAAACGTAATGATGGCTGACATTCTGATACTGGTTGTGTGGTGCTTGTGTTACCATCATCAGAGACACATTCCTCAGGAGAGGGCATATGACTACATATTAGCATACCATAAATAATATACAGTGCCATATCTAACATGATTACATGTTAATTACAGGATGTGTGTACACAGCAAAAGCAACGTTGCCACACTTCTGCTGAACTATTGTTGCGTGATTAAGACTCAGTGCATTGCACATTTCTTATTTTCTGATACAATTCAAAAAAACTTATTTGACCTACTTGTTTACCAACCAATAACAAACCTTGCACTGATGGTCGATATACTGCTGCTGCAGGGCTGTCTGAAAGAGAACCTTATTATCACTGTGCGATCAGATTGTGTGCTTTATCACTGAGTAAGAGACCGTTGGATTATTGTGAGAGTAGCTGAACAGTGGATGGTTGGAGAAATGGTTCGCTTAATGAATGGGCAGTGTGACAGTACAAATTCTTCAGGAAGACATAAACTACTGAATAAAATCACTGCATTTACAACAACTACAACTACACAAACTGCAAACAAAACCATGTCCTGGAGATCTCTATGCAGAAGAGCATGCAGGAAATGAATTCAGACTTCTTTTCACATACACTTTTAATAAGCTTCACATGTGCAACACAAAAAATGAGTTCTGCCAAATTCAGAACTTTGTCCATATTTGTACATTACATATTTAATAACATATTTTATATTCCAAAGTCCTGCCGCAGAGTATAGTTCCAGTTATCTGAAAAATGAAAAGATTTCAAAATGTCAGACATTACGTTTCCATATAAAAGTGCGTCTCAAGATCAAATAATACTAAAATCTTAAATAATGGAATGTGATATCTCTGCTTACAGCTTACAGCTTCCAAAGGAGAAATGGAATGTCACAAAAGCCGAGAGGGTAGAGGACTGGAACTAAATCCAAGAGTGCAAAGAAGGACAGGGTTTTGTAATTACATCATCAAAATTGAAGAGGAGGAAATAAAAGCACACTCTAGTACCTGAAGGTAAATTGGATTTATTTCCTATTGCAAAAAAACAATTCCAGTAATCTCCAGGTTCAGGCTAGAGAGTAAACATTAATAACAGTAACATACAGGTTGGCTTAATTGACTTGAGATTTCTCTGTGCCAGGATTATTAAGGAAGGCTTAAAGTCGGACCGTTTCCACAAGAAAAAGACATGTTTCCAATCTGTGTCATCACTACTGCATATATGGGAATGCTTTTTTGTTTGAACTCTGCACATAGGCAGACCACATTAAATAATCCACTTTACTCGTCTGCTCTCCCCTCTGCAATAATGAGATTTATGCATGAGGTCAACTCCCTCTTTTCTTTTAGTTTTTTTTTTTCTTATGGGACTATCAGAGGATCTTACTCTCACATCAAAGCTTTCTGGCCTGAAACAAGCTGGCCTCTGATCAACGTGGTGTCCGACAGGAGCGTTCTCACGGACGGGACACCCACGGCCTTCGCCTTCTCTGAATCGGAACCCGTTCTCCCCCCTGCCCCTGTGCCAGTCCATTCCTGACCGGATGAATCTCCCTCCATAACTGACCGGTGAGGTTCTTCCATGGAGGACGGGTTTAGCGCCGCAACTGGGCCATCAAACAACTGTCCGGTAGCTGGAGTTTAACAACACGTGAAGTACTTCTATTTACAATAACTCATCCTGATGCTTAAAAATTTAAATACACAATGTCCAAAGTTTTTCTTTTTTTTAAACTCCCATTTTCCTGTCTTTTAAAGATAATACAGTTCGTTTTAAATTTTGTTACCATACATGGTTTTTTGTTTTTCGTGTACAATTGCAATGAAAGTTCCGTGCAAAGAATAAGGAAGAGGACCGCGTCAGCGGGTCGTCTTTTTCTTTCCCCCAGGTTTCTCATCCTCTCTGAGGTCCTCTTGAGTTTGGCCTCCCGTAGAGAGTTAGCTGCTGTGCTGGCTCATGGTGTGATTCTGTTGGAGAAGGAAAGAGAAGGCAACCGAAAGGTTAACTTCAGCACAAACCCAGCCAGGCACTTACAGACTAGTACACCGCATATGTGTGGACACAGAATTTGCATGTCACAAATAAATATGAACAGATGCGTGAGAGAATGTGACACTGTTAACATAAACATGCAACTAAATAAACGTGAAATTGTACACACATGTAATACATCCAGGGAAGGAAAATATAATGGAGACAACAAACAATATGTGAATCTTCATAGATGGAAAGCCTTATATTTATATAAACTCAAACTGAAGACAGTAAGAATAATATACAAATTAATTGTACTCTACAGTACAATGTATGGACTGTTTTTTTCTGCTTCATCACACTGAGTTAAGAAGCTGATCTGTATGTTTTAAGCATGCACATTTTTTTTATAAAACTAATAGTTTGAGGTATTATGGAGAAATTTTGGTGTCATGTTCTGGATTACGTTGGTGTTCATACATTTAAATCCAATTTGCCATTAAATGGCCTCAATTTGCATTGAAATCAATGACCTAATCAATATTTTCCACCACTGGCCAAGATTGGGTTCAGCTTAGTGACTGCCTGACACAATTACACAGCTCTGCTGAAAACAGATTGTGACAATTTAATCCTCAGAAAGACTCTTAAGGAACGGATGGCTGAGGTAGGCGGCTACCGAAAAAGGAAATAAAAACATACAATTTATTTTTTTACACATATTTTTCATTCCACGATTTAGGTCCCAGGGCACTCTTTTTTCTGGCAAATAAAATGTATGTAACTCGACGTGAAGAAAGGAAAAAGAAAGGCTCAAGTGTCTGAAAACAGGAAACCAAAAAGAGCCATTTATTCCCCCGTGCCATAAGACAGGAGTGGCTTATTGTTGCAGCCGCTGCTGGGAAATCATGCAAAAGAGGCACAAATCCGTTAAAAAAACGTGATAGTCTGAGACAATAAAAAGGCATTTCCTACCCTCTCATTAACACTCCATGTATAATACCTTATTATGTATAATACCTTATGTGTTTTTTTTTTTTTTTACGTGGTCTGCATTCAGGCATGTCATGTGCTCTGTAATACCTTTCACACATTCTCTCTCTCTCTCTCTCTCTGTTTCGCACACACGCACACACGCACGCGCGCGCGCACACACACACACACACACACAGGTTGGTATGGCTGGCTGTGTAGAGAGTGAGAGAGCAGAGCCAGGCTGAAGTTCTTTAAAGGGAGGTACAGGCCTCGGGATGTGTGACTGGTGTCCCTTGTGGGCAGAATCCAGGTCATCTTTTGAAGTGGCTGCTAATCCCTTTAATGCAAACTACATGCCCCACTTGCCGCACTCTGAGAGAAAAAAAAATAATAAAAAAATAAAGCAGGGCCTGGGACTTTTTGACAGTACTGGCTCTGTGTACCTGCTGGCGGGCAAGACACCTCACCAGCACAACCTGTCTGGGGCCTGGATCTACTGTAGTCTACACACACATGCACACATGCTCATATGCATGCAAGTAAACACACACACACACACGCACGAATGCACACACACTCGCACACACGAATGCATGCACGCACACACACACACACACACACACACATTGTGCTACTAATAACCAGAGCAGGTGATAATACGCTCTGTTAAATATGAACTTATGTGCAGTGATACAGTTATATCCACCCAGCACATTCACATATGTTGTCAGAAACATGTTTGCCTTGCCGCGTGGTGGGGGCAAAGCTTTTTCGAAAACACTGCCGCCTTTATTCCCGCCATCACTGGAAAAAAAAAAAAAAAGAAAAAACCCTGGCGCTACAGAAAAACAGACGCCGGCCCGACCCGTCACGTTCCCCTGCATTACCATCCAGCATTTAAACACCTCGGCAGGCTTTCTTTTTAGCCAGGCAATTGGTTTCCGACAGGCAGGATAATAAGTCTTTTGACCCGAGCAGCTCTACGACCCGCTAAGGTTACCCGCGCGCGCCGGCGCGGCAGCGCTGACTCCGGGATGTGCCTGCAACTTCTCCATTTCATCTCATGCCCGCTTGAAAATAAAGCTTCTTTAAGTGTGTCTGGGAGGGTCCCCTAGGACCAGCCAGCCATCCCTGTTCTGGGCAATGGAGGGACAGGAGCTGTAGCCTTATTAATGAATGCAGACCATTACGAGTCTGCCTGGCTCCTGAGCTACTCCCAGAAGCATATACAGTACGTGACTTCAAATGCCAGAATATTGACACAAAGCGAGCAGGGCGCCCCCAAGGAAAATTACTCCTCGGCTATAATGTGGGCTCGTAACAGCTATTAGAGTACAAAATAAAACCCTGCGGGACCCGGCTGACATATACCGCATTCTACCTTCTCCCTAAACATTAGAGGAATTTCTCAGCTAAGGCATTTTCAAGGACAGCATTAAAGGACTTTTGCAGCAGTCCTGTGCTGTTTTTTTTTATTTTGCGGAGGGGCACTTTCGCCCCTATTGTGATCAACGGCGACGTGGGGGCGAATGTGGGCTCGATGTCACACGGTTTAATCTCCTCCTCATTGCCTCATCTTTTTTGTGCCAGTTCTCTGCCAAAATAATTTTTAATCATACCATCAAAAATATTAAGCATCTACTCTTATAACAGATATAACAGCATGTTTGTCCTGTATTTGTTTGTGTGTGTGTGCGCATGTATGTTCCTGTCATTTTTATTTAAAAGTTATTTCTCTAATCAGTGGAACTGAATGCCTCATATTCATGGATACCTGAGGTCAAAGTGCCTACCCACCCAATAAAAGGGCAAAGGGGTGGAACGCTAATGACACACAGCACTATAGACCAAAAAAATGATACCAATTCAGACATCTATGATGGTGAAATATGTTTCTCTCTGCACAACACCTTCCAGCCTGACAGGGTGGAAAAGGCATGGCAGTTTATGCTGATTTTTTTTGGTCACCAATGAGTTCAAAAAGATAGAATAAAAAAAAAACTCACAGAATTATGGGATGCGCCCCGGAATGCCTGTGTGTTTTGTCTAGTTTTGCTGCAGATCAGTGCTCATGAATGATGAATAACACAGTGAGAGACAAAGGAAGAGCCTGAAAAGGCAAAACGTGGGCGGAAGAGCAGGGACGGTGCTGGGTGAGCGGGTGGGGGGCTGAGGTCCGTTCGGAACCTCTGCTGGGACGCCATCCCCAATAGGGGCGGTCTCTCAATGACGGGTGTCTCCGTGGCGGCCGGCGCGTTGTGGAGCCAGTCCGAGGGCCAAAAGCGCCGAGGGCTTTTAGGTCTCTTTACTCCAAAAGAGGAGGCAGTTCCCCCACCCCCCACCCCCCAAACGCCACTGCCCAAAATTCTGTCTCCCAAAACTGTGGCTTGACCTGGATTCAGTGATTTTAAAGAGGGCCTGCCCCTCTCCCCCCCCCTCGCTCCTTTCACGCCCCCAGGGTCTGATGGGAGAGGGATTCCCAGCTGCTCTGGCCTGACGGTCCCAGCCCAGCCTAGCCGTCACGCCGTCAAACACACAGGCAGCGGGGAGAAAAGGCTCTCTGACAGCGCGGACAAATCGTTTCGCCTCCCCTCTGTACCTGCCAGGCGGCACGCGGCGGATGTATTGTTTATTCTTCCTTTGTTCCATTTTGGGGTCATCCATCTCTCCCCCTCTCATGTTCCTCTCCCTCTCGTCTCACCGCGCGGTTCCACACATCCGACGTGGTGTGGCCGTCCAGGACCTGCCCCCCGGCCCCGTCCGAGGGAACCCGGCTCCCTGATCCCCGCCGTTGCCTTTGTCTCCTCTAGGCCCCCCTCGGGGCTAACGATGCATTGGCTCCACCATGTTCCATTTCCGCCGGGGGGCCCCTATAGCCCGGTGGAGTTCTGGCTGTAGAAAACACGGTGCGGCGGCGCCTCTTCTCGACGGCGAAGCCGCTCACTTATTGATAGCAGCCGTAGGGAGCGCGGAGGGGCCGGCCCTCCTCTTGCCGGATCACGGCAAGAATTACCTCCACTTTCAGCAGATTACATCATATTGCGGCATCTCTGGAGCTGATATGCAAATGCTAACAGGTGTGGCTTGCTAATGTGCCTTTTAAAGGCAGCGCAAGGCCCCTCAGGGACCGCGGAGAGAAGAAAAGGGAGAGGATCTGGAAAACAGTAATAATTATCATTGTTTTTTAAATGTCATATCAGTTCACGCTGCAGTGAAGATAATGCAGCTGACCCCATGTGGTGGGGGTTTGTCTGGTGTTTGCGCGTGTTTGGCATGTTGTATTAGTGTGAGAAAGGCTTCGGTTCGTGGTGTTCTCGCGTTGTTCCTGGATCCTGCACCCCCTAATGGTGAGACTGGGGTCATGGTTTGGCCTTGTGCGTAAACACTGGCGACAGAAAACGAAGTACACTCTCTCACCGCCAACGACTAAAGGCCTTTAAAAGCGTTCTGGGGACCAGAAGCCAAAGAATTTGGCCACTTTCCATTCCAAATGACAATGTCAAATTCTCTTCGCAACAAACTGAGAACAACTGCTCCTTCTGCGTTACCGCAGTTCACTTGCAGGCAGTTGGGCCGTGCTGTTTTTGAGTGGGTAGGGTGTCGGTAAGGAGATAAGCAGCCCCGTTATGTAAAGCGGTTTGAGTGAAGGACATCTCCATGTGTGGAAGTTTACGGCTATATCGGTAACAAAGGATGCACGGGGAGGCACAGGGGGGCACATTGAGAGTCTGGACCCGGCTTTGTCCTTGTGTTTTTACAGGCCGGGTTCTCACACGCGGCCGGGACGCTCCAGCACCGTATCTCAGCAAAGGTCAGATCGCAGCCGTTTTCCTGTGTCGGCCCACTCAGCGCCCCGCGGATGACTCCACGTCCTCTGGGGCTTCGCCTTAGAGGAGTTCTCCGGACGTCATTGTGTCAGCGTTCGCCGGCACCGGTCTGGAGTCTGGTGTCCCTGTGAATGTGGATCCCGTTTCCCACATTCTCGGGTTCCCTCTGGTCAGTGGCGCTGTGATGGACATCTGAGATGGACACCCAGGCTCTGCCAGGCTTAACATTCAGCTATGCAGAGAGGAGCCTGCCCCCTGAGAGCCAGAAAACACCCCCACCCCACATCATCCTGCAGCACACACACACACACACACACACACACACACACACACACACACACACACACACACACACACACACACACACAATCATAAACACATACATATTGTACATGGAAAAGCAAAGGGGGGGATTCATTCAGACTTGTTCGCGTGCACCCTAGATCTCGAACCTGCGTTCGTTTCATTCATCTGTTGAGGGGCGCCGTGGCCTTTCCATGGCAGTCTCGGCCTTTCTCCAGCCGCGTCTGCAAAAATAACCGCACCACAGAGTGCCACTGAAGGCTCGGTCTCATTACCGTCACCCACGCTCTCGAGAACGCCGTCTCCGTTTGAATTAGTCAGAGCTTCCTCTCCCCGTCCCACGCCCTCTGCATCCTGTATCGCCCTGTATAACTCAAGCTAACAAGACAATCTTACGAGCCCTAATAGCTACCAATCCCATCGTGCCATTTCACCAGTTACCACGGCCAGTCCTCATCTCCTCTCTTATCTTCCCGTTCAGTGCTCTCATTTGCATTCTGAAGCTTAATTTTGAATAATTTATGACTATGCAAATACCTGTCTTGAGAGGCGAGATTCTGCATTCACGGAGACGGCTCTCTCCTGGACAGATAACTGTGCATCTGAAACATCACGCCTACCCACAATGCATCAGTGGGCACCCAACATTCTCTCCTTGTCACACCTTGCAAAAAGGCTATCGAACGGATGTGTCTAACAGCTGTACTGTTGACATATTAAACAGGCGAGTAAGATCTCATAGGGCGCAAACACAATTGACAATTAACAATGCAAGCGTGTGAACTGAAAACATAATTCAAGAATGCAAATAATTCACATCGATCGCTTTGCATGAGAAAACGGGGAGCAAAAGTACAGATGTGCACTAGTCTCTTGTCTTTTCTAGATATTTCTACAAGAGGAGCTACATCTGGTGCTGTGCAGGGCGTAGCACTTAACAGGAATAAAAATGAATTACGGTGCCAAGATTATTGGTTCTTTATTGAGTGTCCAAAAATCCAATACTGTAACCTTTGAAGGGAATTTTTAAAACTGTCCTTCAGGGAATGGCCTTAAAATTAGGTGAATATACACATCGCCTTGCGGTGGGGCATTTTGGGAAAATACTGCAGATCACATCCGCTGCAGCATCCCATGGTACGGCGTTTTTCTAATATCGAGAAGATAACTTGGTGACATATTGAGTGTGCCCCTGAGTTAGCGTCACCTCTTAGGGGCCATACGGTGACATCTAGAGAGTGCCAAGCAACGCCTCAAGGACCCATTTCCACTTTATACCTTTTTCAGCCTACGTCAGGCGCCACGGCGCAGTGTACAAGCAAGCTGAGCAGCAAGCCGGGGGTTCAAAACGTGTTCTCCACACTGTCGGACATGGAGTACCATCATTGGAATATTGAGGGATTTTATTCCAGATTTTCATACACAGAAAGGTTACTGCTGTCAGGACCTTGAACAGGCCAGCGCATGTTGGCTGTGACTTCTGTGAGGGTTTTGTTTCCTCCTCTAGTGGTACCACCTCACTATGGTGCCCCCAGCCCCTAGCCCCCCACCCCATTTCAAAGCCTGCTTCTTCCAGTCACGGCCAAAAAACCTGCAGGCCTCGGCAGGGAAAGGAGAAAAACACACTGAAATGTGTGTGACTTTGCACACGGATACCATCGATGTTCCGGGGGCCACTACTCTGTTTTTTTTTCAGACTTTTTTTTTTTTTTTTTTTTGGAGGAAACTGCTCATTATTATCTGATCCCAAACTCATTTGCATTCTGTGCGCAGGAACTCGGAAACCCAAATTTATTCAGAGTCATCAGTCAAGATTTTAATGAAGGCGTACGAGCACAATGCCGTGGAAAAGCATGATAGCTGTTTGATTACAAATAAAGCGTAAGCACATATCCTCTTCAACTGTTTAATTACAGCCGCGCCATATCTGCAGCCGAGAGGACAAATCGCCTTTGATCTGGGCTTGTTTTCGCTGATTCCCTGTTTGCTAAGTGGATCTCAGCACTGAAGAACAGTTTTTTTGTTCCTCTTTTTCATCAATATTTTAAATATGCTACAGCACCAACAGGAACCACAGAGGGGCGGGCACACCAATGACAAACCTGGAAGTACGTGGGGGTCAATGACGAAGATGGTATACTCTAAGAAAGACCGCTCAACTCAACCTCTGCGTTGAACTCAACTCAACATTCCAATGGCTAATGAATCCATCAGTGTACCAACATTCTCTCTGCGGTGACAGTGTACACGCTACAGACACACTGTTGTTTGTGTGTGTCATTCTGTTTCTATCCCTTTTAATTTGTATTATTTAAATTTCTTTCACAGAAATCTAGACCCTGCAAAGAGCAGCCACATGCTATTACGTGTGATTGGTGTAAGCCTTCTTCATACCTGA
Source organism: Albula goreensis (assembly GCA_022829145.1). Classification (NCBI taxonomy): domain Eukaryota; kingdom Metazoa; phylum Chordata; class Actinopteri; order Albuliformes; family Albulidae; genus Albula; species Albula goreensis. The sequence goes on along the minus strand of CM040753.1, from coordinate 6,066,377 downwards.
CATTGTCCCTGTCTAAGCTGTCACACAAGAACTCAGAAGGACAACAACAACAACAACAGAAACAACAACAACAACAACAAAAGACAGTGTTTGGATTACTGAGCAGAGATCCATACCAACCACAAAACATTTCAGAGCTCATTGCTGTGCTTTCCAAAAGTCAGAGAGAAGAACACAGTTGCTTTTGGTTCGAGAGGTTATGGTATTTGAAGCCAAGCCAGTATTGACTCAGCCCAAAGTCATTTTCTTTCTTTCTTCTTTTTTTTTTTTTTTTTAAATGAGAGCTCCTGAGAGATGCAGACTGCTTGCTAGTCTACTGCAGGGGGTCAGGGTGGGGAGGTGGGGGTGGGGAATTCCTTCCTGATTTGGAAAATCGCCAAGGGACCCGCTGTCCAGTTTGGCTGCTGAAAAAAAAAGCAGCGTGTATTTGACACAGTCGACACTTATCAGGCCTATGTGAGACAAGGCCCCGTCCTTTTGTTTTGCTGCGGCTGGGCTCCGTCTCCTTGGAAACTGACCATCTCCTTTGAAGTGCTACCCCTGGGGAGTTATGGACATACCATTCCGGGGGGTTTGGGGGTGGGGGGTGGAGGAGGTGGGGTGGGAGGAGAGAGGAGGTGGGTAGCATTTCCCCACAGGCTTCCTGGAGTGGAGGGCAAGCTGAAGGGATGCTGGAACAACAGGTAACACTCAGGATATTGTTACGAATGAGGAATGAGGCCAAGTTGTTGTTTTTCTGATCTTTTACTTTTGGAGGAGGGGGGTTAGGGGGTGTGCACTGGGTGGAAGTCTAGGACAAAATGCCAGTTAGGCCAGATACAACACGTCCAAACTATCCGTGGGAGAGGCTGAGAAAACAATGAAGTGGGATGTGGGTATTTTGTTTTGATTCCCAGTCCATGGGGAGGGAGAGGTCTGGTGCTCTCTGACAATAACTAAAAGCAGAACGATGTAACACACATGTGTGCGCAGGCAGGCAAGACCACAGCTTTCTGGGTAATTTTATTTCCTCAGCTGTCCTCCTGTGAATGAGCATGCCTACACGTGTATGTTATATATATATACAGTATGCATGTCAGCACCATTATTAATTTTGTTCTTCATATGTGATTACTAAGTTTTCACAGTGTAGGGGGGGGGAAAAAATCAAGGTATCCTCTTGAAAATTGTTTGTTATAACAATTTTATTTAAAAGATGCTTTCCCCTGCTTTCCTGGAAAGTGGCTTTCCACCCACCCTTTGTGTCCTTCGGTGAAAGCACTTAAATCCCCGGCTCTTTAATGGCTGAAATAATCAGATGTCCTTCACTGCTGCTACAGGCCGTGCAGCCGAGGGAAGATTGAGTTACCAGCATCCAAATAACCTGCTGTCAATCACGCCCTGTCTGCCGCACTCCCTCTCTCCCTCCCTCTCTCCCTCCCTCTCTCTCTCTCTCTCTCTCTCTCTCTCCGCCTGGCCCCTCTCTTCCTTTCATACAAATGCACTTTCAAATTTCATCAGAAGACTATTGTGTAAAAACGCTAGATGGATTCTGACATATTTTGTCCCATTCCCTAATGTCTATGAGTCGCTTAACAAGCAAACCAATTCCCTCCTGCCTGACAGAAGAGGACTATAAGAAGAGAAGAGACTGCGCTTTGCTTTTTTTTTTTTTTTTTTTTTTTTTGCATTGCACTGGAAAGCTTAACCTTGGGGCCATGCAGTCAGTGCTAAATTTAAAAAAAAAAAACTCCAGAAAAGTTTTCAATGACTTCAACTCACAATTAGGGGCTTTGTATTATAATTTTTTGGTCATGTTATCGGGGTTGTGATGAAAGGCGTGTTATACAGAAGAAATAAGGGCCCTGCCGCTGCAGACGCGGGCTGAACACTTTCCGCCCAGAGCCCTCATTGTTGCCACTGTAAGATCGCATTGGGGGTTCCCAGACAAAAGAGAGGCTGCCTTCCATTTTAAGCCCGGACCCGGCGTTTTTAAATTACAGCTCTTTGGTGCCGGTGTCTCTGTGACGCTCCTGCGCTGCCATTGGCCTGTCGAGGCGGGCGGCGTGCGAGGAACGGCCTGCTGGGACGGGAGGAGGCAGGAGCAGCTGCACGCTCTCCCGAAACCGTCGCCTGTCAAGGCCGAAGCCGCGGGGGTCGGGGGGGGCAGGGCCACTGGCAGCCACAGGACGAACGGCCCATTGTTTACCTCCCTGCAGGACACCAGTCCCGCAACATGCTTTTCCACTGTGTTCTCCCGCTCTGCCACTCTCTGGCACACTCACTCACTCGCTTCCTCTCTCTCTCGCTCACTCTCTCACTCATTCACTTGCTTCCGCTCTCTCCCTCGCTCACTCACTCATTCAATCACTCACTCACTTCCTCTCTCTCACTCACTCACTAACTCACTCACTTGCCTCCTCTCTCTCATTCTCTCACTCACTCTTTTCATTTACTCACTCATTCACTCATTTGTTTTCTTTCTCATTCACTCTCGAGCACTGAGTCACACGTTCACCAAATCAATAAATCACTCGCTCCCTAACTCCTCCACCCATTCACTCGCTCAGTCTCATTCAGTCGCTCTCTCACCCTCCCTCAAGCTCAGTTATCTAAAGCTTTACTCTTATTACTTGTTTTATGGCGCATTTTATTTTTAGACATGGATATAAGTATGTCTTTATTCAGATTTGAAGAGGAAAAAAAAAAACTCCTTTCAACAGACATTGTTTTCAGCTGCAAATGAGAGTCATTACCACGTCTAACCAGACAAGCAAACGTTGCCCCGATGCATAATGCCGTAATCCTGCTGTTCTGACTCCGGCGAATCGGCTTCTGTAGTCTTATTAAAGCTCTCATTAGGGGAGGGAGTGACGGGGTGGAAAACAGAAAAAAAAAACAAAAAAAAAACCTGTAGTTCACATCCCCCCCTCCTCCTTTCTGCCAAAAGAGAAGGAAAAAAAAAAACACCTGCTCAATTAGAAGGTGTGGTCAACACAGACACTTTTTCCACTTTTCCCCACTAAATGAAGACTATGAATAAACTCCATAATTAATGGCATCCTCAGAGGCCGTTCTGTACGAGTCGTGCGGGGGGTGGGCCTGTGTGGGGAGCTAGCCCTGGGCTACATTTTATAATTAGGGAGAGGGAGCAAATGTACTCTACCTGTCACTAGAAGGGAGGGAGGATCTGTGGGACCCCCTCGCCTCGGAATCAAGAGCAAAAAACACGACACTCTCACAATTAACCATTTCATACATGACTGACTCTAATGCCCCCGCCCCCAACCCCCCCACCGCCCCCTTCCGCTCCGACACCGACCCCATTGCCCCCAAACAAAAACACAAAAACCCCAGCATCTTATGCAGCTCTCTGCTGACCACATCAGAATCCAAATTATTCCATAACCCCCCCCCCACCCCACCTCATCCCCTGTTTCCCCCCGACACCCCCACCCCACAATACACGAAAGAGCTACTGTCCTTTAAATCTAATTTGATCCGTTGTGAAAAAGACCTTCACTACATGACTTGAGGATATTATTAACAAACTAATGGAGATACGCTGTTATGCATTTTAATGTTTTAAGAGATGACAGGTAGCATGAACAGACTGGCGTCTGCGGGCCAAAAGCCTGACTGCAGGCGATGGGAAGTGGCTCACTGAGGGACTGCCAACGTTGTCGAGAGTAAAGGGAATCGCAGTGATGCTGCAGTACAAGGAATTCATGGGAGACGATCTCCATCTAGCTCTTGGCCCAGGGATAATGCTGTTATCGTCTGCTGGAGAGCCTCGTGAAGCATTACTATTTCACCAGACCAGAGACTCGTCATCCTCCGACACAGCGACTGCTCCACGGGTGTATGCGCGGCTGCCGGTGCTGGGACACAGCCCGTTCCCACCACCCTGCGTTCATGCCGCAATATCACATGCTATGTGTGTTGATGTTGATGTGATGTTTCCATTAGGCTGGCAGATAATATTGTTACAATATTTGCTTTGCAAGTGTCCTTGTGTAAGGCGATTTTAACACCCGTACCCCACCCCTCCTTTTTCCTCATAATGATCTGTGAGAGTTCTATGAGTCCCTCCGCCCACAGATTAGGCAGGAGGATGCCGCACATGTGACTGCTGTAGTTCACGTGGCAACCAGACCTCTTTTTTTCACACTGCAATTGTGACCAATCACATACTGCCTACACCATGAAGGGAGACATGAAGTCAGCATATCACCAGTTCAACAGCCTGAAGGTGCCCGGTCAGCCAGGAGAGGCCAATATAGGCTAAAGGAATAATGAATATCAACTGGTTTAACCCATATTTTTTTGCCTTCGCAAATGTGGGCCTCCAGTCATGGCCAGGAATGGAGTTTCTAGGACTTGAGCACTCAGTCACATGACCCACAGCTGCACCACAAAGGAGACTTCACTCCATGACACGCCCCGGGTCCTAAAACCTGCCGTCCATTTACATGCCCGAATTTTTCCCTGAGACAATTCTGGAGACCCCAGACCACAAACAATGAGATAGTAAAAGCTATCGCCGCAATGAGGACGGTTAATTGTGACGTTCCATGCTACATCAGCAGTGCTTTACTCAGGATTCAAAACTACAGCTTTGACCTGAGTTTTCCAACTGCCACCCGTACTGGTGCAAATTCATACAGCACACACTGTATACAAAGCCTATTGGAAGACATTTAAAGTCTGCTACAGGAAGAATTAATGTTGACTGAAAACACATTTTAACAATGACTGCCTTGAAATAACACAAAGCTCAATGTATCACTTGCAAGTCCACGTTTTACTTTGGTAAATTATGGGTAGAATTTCCTTGACATTCTCTGGTAATGGTATGCTTTATCAAAGTTGCAGAAAGTTCAAGAAAAAGTAATCCGAACACACTTCAGAAAACAAATAATACATTTATGTGCGCTGCAGATTTTCCTGTTTGTTTGGTTTTTCGTCTACAAACTGGGAACAAAGTTAAATTTGACAATGTAGTTCACATTTCCCCAGTAAGGAGGGGGAAAAATGGAAGGAAAAGAAAAGAGCTCTCAAAGACTTGTGGGAGTATTTGTCATATCTCCCTCCAGATAATGTGTTTGCATACACAAATCAGACCCTGGGAGAGAGAGAGAGAGATGGAGGAGAGAGAGATAGAGAGAGGGAGAGAGGCACACACTCTCACACAGACACAGCGGAAACCCTCCCAGGATCCGGGGCCTGTCATGTTGTCTAATTCTGCCCTACCTGGGAAACAGAACGTCACTCCACTCCAACATCACCATTTATCTGAGTGCCACTTTTATGTTGTTTGTCTGTCTTTAAAGGGTACCTTCGAAATGTTTACAGTGCGTGCGTACTCAAGCATTGTTATAAATAATCTTAAATATTAACGCTGCATTCCCTTGGTTGTTGTTTTTTTTTATTTTATCTTTTAATTTAGTGCTCAACCTGTGTGATCACTTCAAAACCATGCACTTGAACAACAAGGGAGATGAAATGAGAAACCGCAGAACGCAGTTTTTGTTATTATTATATTTTTTTTTTTTACAATTTCAAAGAGCGACTCTCAGCCACCACAGGCCACTGCCTGTGTTTCACAGACTAAGGTGTTCAAAACCGCCGAAGATTAAAAAGTGAAGATGCCGTAGAGTATCACATGATTTGTAGTCTACAGGGATCAGGAGAGGATGTGAACAGTGGGCAGGGAAAACAAACATTATTAGGGGAAGAAAAATTATTTTGTAAAGGGTATGTTTTATTTACACTAAATAAAATTCAGTTAAAACACATTTAAAATATTCTATGACAATGTTTTTCAGTTAAGGTTAATGTCTGAACAGTCAATAAAGACAGTCATAGAGGAATGGTAGAACACAATGCATGTTACCTGTTTTTTTTTAATATTGAGGAAATATAGAGAACTGATGGCAAAATAAAGTTATTTTTAAAGGAGGAGGAACTTGTGGAGTTATTTTCAGAAGAGAATTTGCTGTACTGTGTGAAAAACAAACATCTGATAAATTACTTTTCAACATATCCTGGTGCTTTGCAGCTGAATAAAACTTAACATGCTTCAGTAGCATCATTTCAGTGCTATTGGTTAGACTCTAGTGGCCCAGCATGCAAATGGACTTGACTTAAATGAAAACAATTCACATTCACATCATCAATTTATGAAAAGAGTAACAGTATACAAAGATATTCATTTAATGTTGCTCAAACACTATGAAATTGTACTCTAAATGAAATCTAAATTATACATGAACACATCCACTGTCCAAGAAGCAATTTTTTGCATTAAGTATACTGGCACGCATCATCTAAACCAATCGACTGACAAACTAAATGTCAAATCAATATTCAAAATCAGTTGCACACACACACACACACACACACACACACACACACACACACACACACACACACACACACACACACACACACACACACACACACACACACAAAAACATATTAAAAATAGAATATATCACAGATGCGAGGAAGTAGAACATGATATTAAATTGATCTTTTCAGTCCTTCACTCTCATTAAAGCATGTAGTTTTTATCATCTTTAGAAGAGATCCTTTTAAGAACACCCCAATTAAGTCTAGGTGTCTGAAGGTGCCCGAGGAAACGTCATTCTAATTCACACTCTTCTTCAGTCAATTAAACTATCCCTTACTCTTTAAAGCACTATTCTGCAAAAAGAAAAAAACATACCATACTGCAGAGCCTAAAATAAAATGTAAAATATTTCTTCCTACCAAACCTTGCAGCAAAATGCTTGATAATTCCGGTAATGCTGAATGTTCACAGTCAAATTCAAACCCTGAATTCAAATGTAACGGGGAAAAAAATGCTGTGATTGGCTGATGATCCCGTCCAATCGAAAGGGCTTTAAAAATGCCCATTAAAAATGTGTCCCGATGCATTCTCATTTCTGTGGCTGCGCATTCAGAACTAGGGTAATGAGAAGCATCTTTTTCAAGGGTAGCCTAGTGTTATGCAATGAGGGACTTGAACTCTCCACGAGAGTTCAGGGTCCACTGCTCCAACCACTACTCCACTCTGTTGCTCCCCTAAGGAGCTGTCATGCTAAGACTTCGCAAGAAATCCTCTGAATACTAATAACGACGTGGCATTTTGCACTTCGAAAAGATGGAGGGGAAGATTGAGGGATGAAGGGAGGCGAGGAGGGGGGCTAGGACTGGGTGGGGCGGAGGAATGCGGTGGTGGAACAGAAAATAGACCGATTTATACAACACGTTCAAGGCCTTTTGCTTCCATACATTTTTTACGGCAAAGGCAGGGACGGCGCAGTGTAACTTCTCTACCTGCCTGTCAAACTACCTGAGCGGACGTACGGCGGGCTGCGGCGCTCACCTCCAGAGACCAAACAAACCTGCACCGCGGTCGTGCACAAAGGCAGGGATTGACTCGAAGAGCATGAATTATTTTGTACTGCTGGGGCATACGCGGAATTCAAGAGGCTGCATGAAAAACCAGCGGTGATTTTATTAGGGACCAAAAATATCACAGCGTCTCAGAGAGCTGGGGCCAGCCGCAGAGAGGACATGCTTGCCATCAAACGCTAAAGCCCCCTGAACGGCAGACATCTGTTTTATTAGAGGGGAGACCGAACACTGGGAGCGGCTCTCAGGTCTGCAGTATGCCCAGCGTACAGCCATCTTTCAAACTGAAGGTGATTATCAAAACAGAAAGCAAATAAGGACATAGCACTATGCCAGCAAATGCTTACATCTCTGTGCTTGATTCAGTCTCACGCATTTCATTTCTTTTACAACGTATGCAATTCAATCAAAACAAGGGAATATGGAATATGGAGTAGACTTTCAGGGAGTATGCTATTCTGTATTATAGAATCAAAAGAACACATGCCAAAGGACATTTTTCCTCGTCTCAAATAAAATACAACAAACCCAAAGAAAATTATGTTGTGATGTAAAGTCCGCTTTGATTGAATTTCATATTCCGTTGGTCTTTTTGATTGAATCTTGCTCTTTATGCAAGGTTGATGTACAAAATAAGTAAGTAAATAAATAAATAAAAATAACTGTACAAACAAAAAAACATGTGTTTTCAAATCAGAAGTAGTTAATTGGGGGGCATGTTAAAATCCTTCATCGCACAGGCAAAAAGACATTAAACCTGCTTCGCATCTACTTTCTGTTTTTATGTGAGGCAGACCCTCCTCTGGAAAAGTAATGTGGTGTGTGCCTGTCGAACGCAGAACAGTGTAAAATAACACCGCCAGTTGCTCCCTGTAAACCTTTTTCTCCCAAAAGCGTTCAATTGGATGCAGAAATTACTGACTAAAAGTTTGTATTTGGTCTGTCCAGAACAACACTATCTCTGCACTTAATTTTCAAATGAGAATTGACTTATTATTTGAGAGAACATAAAATCAATTGCGTGGCTCAGTTGTATAACTTTAAATGATATTAATTAGGGATGAGGGGGTTAATGTAAAGATGTTTTACTGAGTTGTATCCTAAGAGGCTTTCAAAAAAAAACTGCTGGTTCGAAGACCTACTCAAAAGTGTTCAAACACTTCAATCTTTTCACGGCCTTGTGGACGTGCATGGCATTTCAAAATCAACCACAGTCCAGCAACCAATAACTTCACTTATATATGCACATATTCCAGTGGAGGGCAATGACTGGATTTTGAGCTGCCTCAGCAGAGTGAAAGAATAAAAAAAAAAGGGATGCGGTAGCTCAGAGTTTTGATTCTTCCAAAAGTTTCACCACAGTGCTGCCTTAGGAAGCATGGTCTGAAATTCAGGCAATATCATTATTCAGAACAACAGGCCGGCACAGAACAGCCTCACCCTGTGTGTCTGAGGCAGATTTCAGCCCCAAATGTAGCAATGTGCCATTTAAACAGAGAAAACAACACATTTAGAAGGAAGGATTTCCTGCATCTATGTCTAAGTCAGACAGTAGGGTGGAATTCAATCAAACACACTTCGGCTGGGACCCAAGCTAGACTGTTATTGGCTTTAAAAGCATATAGGCTTTGAGCAATTGAAACATAATGTTTCTTTAAGTATGCGTGGAGACAAGGACACATTTCGAAGTAGTTTAGCATATTCTTTAAAAAAACTAGAGTGTGTTTTCACTGAACCAAAACTATTCTTTAAGGACTAGGTGCAGTTGACTGAATCTAGCGTGATAGCCTCGTCATATCCTGCTTAAAGCTGGCCTGGAACGGATCTTGTAAGTCTTGTGAACAGAGCAGAAACCCCTTATTTGTGACTGAGAAGCTCACCTGGGCCTGATTTCTACTGCTATACATTCATAAAAAAGCTGAGCAGTGCCTGTAGAAAACTATGGACAGTGTTGTTTTGCTGAGCTTTTTACAAACCCTACCCAGAGTTAGGGCAAGATGGTCTAAATCAACTAGGGCATGAGAACCGTAAAAAAATCTCCTAAAAACATTAGCACAATTTTCTGTAGTCTCCAGTGGCATCTTATGCTAGTAGACACAAAAAACAGTGCGCAAGGGAATCAGAAAAAACATCTCAGAAAGCTCAGGAGGTTCAGAATCGGCTGTGCAGCCCGGCCAACAAGATGCCAGAACAAAAAAAGAATCAGATCTTTCATTCAGTCGTTATAAATATTTTAGTGTCGGCGGTGCCGATTTGTCTATCTTCTGCGCTGAACCAAAAAGAGCTGGCAAGCTAAGAACCAAGGATACAAAGGAGGAAGTTGATCATGACAGGGATTAAGAAGAACCCAGTTCTTTTAGTCTGCTCTCCTCTTTTTCTTTCTCAAATGAAAGTGGGGGGGGGGGGTTTGTGATGGGATATGAGGGGTTTGAGGAAGAGCGGAGAAACCTCCAGACGAAGCTGGCATGAATGCGGGCCGCGTCGAAGCTCAGCCTGGGCCCGCGACGGAGCGTTAGCCTCCCTCTCCTTGACAGCTTTTCAGGAAGAAGTGTGGGCGCTCCATCCCTCCATCCCTCTCTCTCCGTGCGTGTGTGTGGGGGGCTCCTCAGGAGAGGCGGAAGCAGGGGTTTGAGTCTCTCCTCAGTGCCAGTCTGCAGGAGATTGCTTTCCCCTCGCCTCCCGCTGACGGCTGCCCGGGGGGAGGAGGCCCGGGAGTTATTCAATCAGGCCAGGGCTGAGGGGGGCTGAAGGGGGCCGAGGTGGAGGAGACGTGGGGTGGGTGTGGGGGCGGGGGGGCTGGGTATGAGCAGGGCTGAAGGGGGCTAAGGAGGGCTGAAGGAGCTGGGGGGGCAGCCGGGGGTCCTTAGAGGGCTGATTAGAGGGAGGCCCTTATATCGTCCACCTCGCGAGGCGGCGGAATTAGCCAGCTCCTCGCCGGGCAGAGTTCTGCGGCGGGAGGCCCACCTGTCACTGAGTTTGTCAGGGGCCTCCAAATTCAGAATCCCAGCATCAAATTAATAAAATATCAGCCCTGCGAGCTTCCACCTGGCCTGGCAACTCTGCCCCAGCTTGAGGCTGATCTTTAACCTCCAACACTGCAGCGCATGAAAAAAATATAGACACACCAAGAAAGAAAGAAAAAGAAAGAAAAAGAAAGGAAGCCTGGTTGCAGTATGCTGAACTTTCCTGGACTCCAGCTGCGATAGGCAACTATGCTATGCTCAGTATGGGGGAATGGTGGGGGGTTGGGGGGCTCACCTCACTGCGCTTCGTTAGCACGGGGACAGGATGATTAAATGAAGGTGGTCTGACAGGCCTGTGTCACTGACGAGAGGCCGATGTGAAAAGCGGTAATTTCGCGTAAACGGAAACATGAGACGTTAATCTGAGCGGAGAGACCGCGTCGGCGCGCTTGAGCCAACCGCCGATGATGAAATCCGACAGGGAGCCCCTGTAAAGTCCTGTTCGTACACTCTGAGCCTTTGTATGGGAAATAAATAAAAAAAAAAAAAAACAGTACACCTTAGTTATTAGGAGCAACTCCTGATTGTAACTTGAGAAGGATCAGTACTAGGGCCCCAGTGCTGCAGTCAACGGTAGAAATCAAACCTGACAGATAGTACAACAGTGTAGATGTGTGCATCCGCAGGAGACAGCCAGAGAACAATGCACAGGTTGAGTATAATGATTGTTTTTCCCTCTATGGCTCAGGTCTGTACTTCTATCATAACCCCTCACAGAAAAAGGTCATATATCTTTCATGCTAGCTCTTGTCTGAGCAACTTCAAAAAAAAAAAAAAAAAAGTGAAATAAATATAAGCAGGGGTGAAACCAACGGAACCCTCGCGGGGTGGGGAGATCAGTTCACCCAAAAATGTCCATCATTCACTCACGGAGAATGTGCGAGAAACAGCCTCCGAACGCTCGGTATTAATGACCGACTCTCAGGCCCTCAAAAAAAAACAAAAAAAAAACCAAAATCATTTATAACCATATGGGGCTGCCATGTAAGATAGGAAACGGTATGCTAAATGACGGGGAAATAAAGACAGAAGGAGTGATTGAGGTTCCTTTTGAGGTAAAGGGGTACTAATGGGTCAGTGTGCGCGGCACATAAATGAGAACCCACAGTCTCTCGCCGGTCACACACAAAATGGGAAGGGCTTGCCATTTACCGTTTCGACAATGACCTTCGACGTCTGCATTTTGATTTTCTTTTTGCTCGGCATTGACTAACAAACAGTCGGTGACGATATCACCAGCATTAACCTTGCTTCTGGCATCTAACAGCTTACTGCCTAGTGTTTGAATTATGATTTGAAGAACACATAATTAGAGGGGGGGGAAAAAGAGACTATTCTCTTGTCAGATGCAAATGACTAACACTGTTAATCTGTTGCCATTGTTGTGGTTTCTGTGACTGCAAATCGGAGGTCTGACCCAACAGTACTCTCTGTTTTGGAGTTTGGACTCATGAACAATTTTAATGGAGGGAGCATACTCAAGAGCAGCTATTTGAGAGAAAATTAGGTAATAAGAGATAATAAGAGATATTTGATCCTATACTGAGCCCTATATTGCAAGCAGAAGGATGCTACAGAGGACCAATTGTCTCATTAATGATACAAGGCACACATCCTAAAGGCTAAAGGCTAAAGGCCACCAAGGAGCTGAATATAGGTGACGGGATGGCCGGCTTACACAGATCTGGTATGCTATGATAGCCAATTAGAGAGGGAGAACTCTTAAGCTGGTTCTCCAGATTGGTGCATACCTGTCAAGAGCTGAGTCAATCAGAGAACAGAAGGGTGTGACATGGGGATCAGCTAATTTTGTAAAGTGAACACCATGGCAAAAAATCTCCGGGCAACACTTACCGTTATTCAAAACAGTGGAGGTGATGTAAGAATTGTTTGCGCTAACCGGATACTGTTCTTTTACAATGAGAAAGGAAGGCTGCAGCAGTGGGCTAGTTAAGAGTATGGACAGCATAAATCAACAGTGATGTTTCACTGTGGAGCTATAAAAAAACCAAAATTGTATAGCCCCGCCCCCTGGATTATGCTTGAAGTGAATGAAGCAATCACCAGGGATGCAGGACTGAAGTTGGAACCAAAAATGGGAGGGGCTACCATATCAGTAAGTAAATGATTTGGACCAATCAATGTTCGCTGTAGACAAACATAATTTTTGATTGGTTTAAAAATGTAAGTGATTGACAGCTGAGAGACTGACAGCTCCATAGCAACTGGGTATCATGAAACCTCATTCCAACCCCCATAAGCAATCGCCATTGTAGCAGGTGTTCTCGGGTCGTTCCTCCGTTCGACGCACGTACCTGTAGCTCTGTCTGGAAGAAGAACTTCTGAGGGCACTGAGAGCAGTCGTAGATTTTGTCCTCCTGACCGTGAGATGAGAAGATATGCTGCTGCAGCTTGCTTGCCTGGACAAAAACTGTGGACAAAAAAAAAGGTAAAAAAAAATCATATAAATAAACAAGCGCTACATTTTTATTGCCTGTGTCTCTGTACCCTTAAAAAAGGTCAGAGATGAGAAAGCTGATTTCCCGGCTACTTGGAATCAATATCAGCCGGATATTAGCTCTGCTTTACTCCTGTCAGTGCTGTTTTCCTCTGGTGCAGTTTCATTTATTAACTATTTACGTTGTGACTTACGATACCGTTTTGGTTTTGGTTTAAATCATTTTCTAAATCATCACAGCATCATTTTTAAAACATTTTTTTTTATCATTCCGCTATTATTAATAAAAATCTCATCCCTGCAGCAGCCCCACCAATAAGTCAGCAACGGGAGCGCACTTAGACAGCGGGGGAACAAATACTGTGTACACTCCACCAAATGAAGGAACATTCCTCAAAATGCCATCCAGGGGAGAAAAAAAATGATTTAAACATTTTTGATTAAGTGATGTTTATAATTTTGTCTTTTTTCCATCCTTGTGAATACTGCATGAACATAAGAAACTGATATAAAAAATGTATGGCACCACTGTCTGGCTCCTAATGGAATCCCTTAAGCATGGAGGGGTCTAACTAGCTCAGTCAGGGTCATTTCTGCAGTCGGCAGAGGAATACACAGAGTTTACTCTTGCCAAAAAGCCATTGATACCTGACACTTTTGTGTGAGTTCATTAAAAAAACATTGCCTTATTTACAGGATATCAACAAAAACTCCACTCTCCAGCACAGCCAGGTAACTCAAAATGTGATAGCAATCTTTCGTAATGCAGAGTATAAAGGACTGTGCGCATTTCTTTTCACAAAGAAATTTCGGTGTTAAATTGATCAACCAGAAAAGCAATGCCTGGTGTAATTCATTCGCCTCACCTCAGCGGTCACACTAAAGTGAGAGCCAGGGTGGGCCAGCGCTCACAGCATTTTCACCGTTATTCACGGCTTCCGTTCAGCTTTCTCAGTGCTTAGGCCCCTTCCTAACCCATGTTCCTCATCAAGACTCGGCCTAACGTCCTGGTTCAGGCCATGAGCAGGATGGTGCAGTTACCTTCACATTGGTTATTAAGTTGATAAACTCAACTACTTCTTGGTCGTTTGAGATGGTTCTGTTAACAAAGTGAAGTCCGACTGTAGAGATAGAAACAGGCTTGCTCACAGTGCTTTGGGCGCAGGGCTAAAATTCACCAGCTGGGCACTGACTGGCCTTGGCACGCACTGGTTTTACTGTCGATAACGGGCTAACGCCATCATTCTAATGGCCTGGTGCTAAGTATTCTTCCTCTGTGCTGGACCAGGAAAATAATGCTATGCTCAATTTAAATTCTGAAAAAATACTAAGAGAAAATAAGGAATACAGCAACAACAAAAATGTCACCCCTTCAAGCGTCGGAAAAAAACAGCCATCATTAGTCTACATCGCTAATTATAATATTTACAGTATAAATATTCATGTGGACACTAATTTCTGAGGACCCACAGTGCAGTGGCTGTGATACAAACCAGTATAGCTGACGGTTAAGAATATATATCTATCCAATTTAATTAAGCAATAGTCCATACTGGTAAACTGCTAAAGTTTGCGTGTATTCTCCGAGGAGCACTTCAAACATGCTGTTTGTTATCCTCGACCCATAAACCCCTATGCTTTAAGGACTGCTATTTAAAACAGCAAATCTCTGAGGCCTGGGTACGCTGGAGAAGTTAGTATTTATGGCTTCATTTGAATTTCTTATCAGTGGAAAAGTTTTCCCCATGGCTATGTGAGGGCACCACACGTCGGATAAAAGAAACCAGAGGTACGGTCTCTTTGGGTGCCTTTAGATCAGCACAGATTATGTGCCCGATGCAAACGCTTTCAATAATATAAACATGCTCCAATTTTAATGACTACAAAACAAGGCCCTCAGACTCTGTAACGCTTTACCTGGGAGATGGCACATTAATAATTAAATCCCATATGCCAGAGGCAGAGTTAGGGTTGGCAGCCAGGCCTTTGGATGGACAGCTAGCACAACTGTGACCCGAGAAAGAAAAAGTTTATGTCTATAATATTAATCCGAACACACAGAGCGCTGAAGCCCCTGGCACGGGCGTGTGTGACACTCGACTAATGAAAATTGCGCGTCTTTCAGGGCGATGTTCCATTACCATTCACGCCAAAGCGCCAATGCTGCAAACTCCCTTCTTTTAGAAGCTCCCATCGCACACTGGCTCAGCTCCTGTGTGTTTTTTTTATTTAATTAAAAAATGCATTTTCAAAAACCTAAAAACATATGGAAGGAGACAGGATGCAACACAGAAATTGACACAGATATATGAAAGAGGATTTACTCGAATGACACACTGGCCATTGTCTTGATAATATCTTTTTAGAGATCAAATTTAGCATCAGTTTTGTTTATTTATTAAAGTACATTAATTAACTTGTGTTTTAACTTTTTCGATTGATTATTGTCAGTGTCACTATCAGTCTGAACAACCTAAAGGAGGTGATGAGCAAATGAGGTGTTGCATTTCTCAAAATAGCTGAGGTGTGCCATGATTGAAACAATAAAAAAAATCTGCTTTCCACAGAAAAAATAAGGTCAGTAAGCTTTTGCAAGCTCCACCCATTTTTGGGTTCATGAACCCCCACTGTTCCATCACTGCCTCAGGACCATGTACCATAGATACATAGCACATTTCCTAAATAATAGAGTGATTGCAGAGTTTTAATTGAAGCATGGAAAGCAGAATGATATCTTTTTCACAGTCTGGGAAAGATTCAATGTTTTGGCCTCGTTACCTCGGATGCTACATGCCTAGAGTTGAAACAAGGCCGTGGGCCACTTAAATAAGCATAAAACAATGATGTGGATGAAAAATAGATTGGAGAGGCGTCCTCGTCTCAGTTCATGTAAATTTCAGCACAGAGCCCTGACATAAATAAGGAAAGATGCCTGTGTGAACGCTGGGCGAGAGAGGTCCTCACTCCTCCAAACATGCTGTTTACATAGGAGGGTGCCTCAGACTATGGAACACGGAGACGCGACATATTCCACAATAAACCCAGGTGGTAAATGTCAGATTTAGTCGCACTCCCAGGTGACGGTGGTCTGCTTGACTCTGTAGGACATTCAGCTATGTAACCCTCACCTCCAGGGTCATGAAACTGGCTGCTGCTTCAGGCATATTGCAGACCTTAAGAGCACACAGGAGTCCAAACTAATACAAACACAATTTATTTAAAATAATCAGCTACAGAGGACAGGCAGCCCAAGCAAAGACTATATTTTAGTTTTAGATCCTATAAGCATAGTGTTTTCAGCATATTCTTCAATCAGTTTTCTGTAGTTGTGTTATCATATTGCAACAATATCTGCAGCTGTGCATTGTCTGAAAATGGATTCTTGTGGTGGTGCTCAAGTCAGTTCAAATTGCGCTATACCAACATCATATTTCACCAATCACAAACTAGTTATGTGTGTAATTAAACAAATAAAGTGTGAAACACGGTATTGCAAAGGTAAGCCATTTACCACGGTTTATTAACTCCAGGATACATCCTTGGTAAAAAACCCATTTACACAAACAAAGGGGTGAAAAATCATAGCACAGCATATTACTGCCAGGCAGGAAACCTTTTCAGGTCCATTTTTAAACAGCTGAGGATATCTCTTCCTAGCTGGCATCATTCTGACCACCATTTCTGCCCTTGTTTTAAGAGTGAGGATGCCGTCCTACTTGGCGCTCCTTTAGAAACACTCCTTCTACAGAAGAGGAAAGGTAAATTATGAAGTATACACATTGCAGCACATTTTTTATGACTGTTTTTTTCTGTGTTATGCCAGAAGAGAAGAGTATATTATTACTGTGTATTTGCATGGCAGATGCCCTGAATGTGAATGACTAGCACTGTAGCACTATAGCTCCAGGGCCCAGACTATAGCCTTCTACACAGGGTTGAAAGACATGACCCTGGTGCCTGTGTGTTACCCCTTACAGTACTTCACCACTCTGCCCTTTAACACAGAGTCAACGCTCTAGTTTCTGTGCAGTCAGTCTGCAAGTGAATGAAGAAGCACTCCACAACAAGTCCTCTGAATTACATTCTGAGCTGCAATCTTTGTTTACTACTGCTAAAATCAAATATTAATTTAATTACATTTAATTAAAAGGGATCATAGTTAAGGAGGAAAACCAATGGAATCCAGTTTATTGAAAACAAAATTCATAGTTTGTTCTATTCTATTCTATTGTGGAGCGGCTTTGTTTTGCCTCCCATTCTGACCGGAATCTAAAGTAACGGTAACCATGGCAGTGCAGGCAGGCTGCACTCACTGACACGGAGAACAAAGCAATTAGAGAGCACATGCGTGGTCCTGCAGCAGACGCTCAGGCCCTGTGATAGCTGCAGCCCTGATAGATGCGGTGGGCATATCTAAAATCAGTATGGCAGAGTTCACCATTGATCTCAAGTCAATTTCTCAGGGCCGGTGTATCGCCGTGGTAACACAAACACGGTTCCGCGATGCCGCCACCCGCGACGCCTCACCGCAGGGATTATTATAAATTGGACGGGCTTCAGGTGGCCCGTGTAGATGCAGCGGTTTGCAGATCAGCTTATCTCTCCATTCTTTGTGTGGAAGCTGGCTCTGAATTTAGAGAGCGCTGCTGTTACTGCTCAGCTCACACACCTCACAAAGGATTCTGAAAGTGCAGTTGTATGGAAAGGGGTGAAGAAGAAGGCATCTGAATAAATCATAAGGAGATTCATCATCATTTTTTTGCAGAGAGTTAATAAGCTACTCAAACTTTTATCTAGCATATTTTGATTTCACAATTCACGATTGTACTTTGCAATCAGTTGACTTTTTGAGACATTTTCCCTCTCTTCCTCCCCATCGCTGCCATGCCCAGAACAGACAGGCCTAGTGTTTCACTGATAAAAACTGCTGGCAGCCTGTGGGCACTCTGTGCATATTTATGGGACCTCAGGCCAGCTTAACCCCACTCTACCCCCCGGTGGAATCACGCCAGGTCTGTCCTGCCACAGTGAACTCCCAGTCACAGTCAGGAAAACAAGACATCGGGCTACATTTAATCTTTGCACATACGGCCAGATTCAATCAAACACACACAGGGCTACATTCAATCAAACACACATAGGGCTACATTTAATCTTTGCACATACGGCCAGATTCAATCAAACACACACAGGGCTACATTCAATCAAACACACACAGGGCTACATTCAATCAAACACACATAGGGCTACATTCAATCAAACACACACAGGGCTACATTCAATCAAACACATAGGGCACACATTCAATCAAACACACATAGGGCTACATTCAATCAAACACACACAGGGCTACATTCAATCAAATCAATCAAACACAGGGCATTCAATCAAACGCACATTCAATCAAACACACACAGGGCTACATTCAATCAAACACAGGGCTACATTCAATCAAACACACATAGGGCTACAATCAATCAAACACACACAGGGCTACATTCAATCAAACACACACAGGGCTACATTCAATCAAACACACATAGGGCTACATTCAATCAAACACACACAGGGCTACATTCAATCAAACACACACAGGGCTACATTCAATCAAACACACATAGGGCTACATTCAATCAAACACACACAGGGCTACATTCAATCAAACACACACAGGGCTACATTCAATCAAACACACACAGGGCTACATTCAATCAAACACACAGGGCTACATTCAATCAAAAACACATAGGGCTACATTCAATCAAACACACATAGGGCTACATTCAATCAAACACACACAGGGCTACATTCAATCAAACACACATAGGGCTACATTCAATCAAACACACACAGGGCTACATTCAATCAAACACACATAGGGCTACATTCAATCAAACACACATAGGGCTACATTCAATCAAACGCACATAGGGCTACATTCAATCAAAAACACATAGGGCTACATTCAATCAAACACACACAGGGCTACATTCAATCAAACGCACACAGGGCTACATTCAATCAAAACACACAATCAAACAGGGCTACATTCAATAAAACACACACAATAAAACACACACACAGCTACATTCAATAAAACACACAAAGGCTACATTCAATCAAACACACAGGGCTACATTCAATCAAACACACAGGGCTACATTCAATCAAACACACATAGGGCTACATTCAATCAAACACACATAGGGCTACAATCAATCAAACACACAAAGGGCTACATTCAATCAAACACACACAGGGCTACATTCAATCAAACACACATAGGGCTACATTCAATCAAACACACACAGGGCTACAATCAATCAAACACACATAGGGTCAGATTCAATCAAACACAAATAGGGTTACATTCAATCAAACACATAGTCTCACAGTCATTTAAAACACACATAGGCTTACATTCAATCAAACACACATAGTGCTCACTAGATTCAGTCAAACACAAATAGGGTTAGATCAAACAGATCGAGAGCTAAATTCAATTAAATGCACGTAGGGCTAGTTTCAGGCAAACACACTCGGTTTCCTTACATCGCAACAACGATATTCTCAGAGTATATTCTATTTCAGTGGAGACGAGCAAACATGTCCTTTGGAAGACAAACTCCAGTGTCAACAATCACTGTGTGGAGCTAACAGGTCTGTCAGCCCACTAATTTGCGAGTGCTCAGGCGTACGCACACACACACACACACACACACACACACACACACACACACATACACATATATATATTTATAAGTTTAGTATTTAAAAATGAGGCGTTTGTGTGCGCTGGGCTGCCATGGTTTTGAGCCGTGGATAAGACACAGCAGTGGGAGGAGGCCTTGGCCTGCGTGGCCGGCTGGCTCCGGCAGCGGGAGCGAGGCGCGCTGAGCGCTGGCAGAGGCAGGGAGGTTGTGCGCGGGGCAGGGCCTGCCTCCGCGGGTGGAATGGGCTGATATTACACTTCTGATTAGTTCTCATGGGCCACAAATTGCAGACCTTTCCTGTGGCCTCATCATTTTTGTCAGTGTGTGTTTTCTTCAGGCAAGCGCAAAAGCAATATTAAGCTGTTTGGGTTTTTTTTTTTTAAGTGTACATCATCTTTTTCTGAAGTTTCATCTGTGAACCTTTCTTTTTGCTTGGAGATAAAGAAATCTATGGAGTAATCAAAGGGAATCCATGCCAGTTGTATCTTTCTTTATGTTTTTTTTTTTTTTTTGTCTGCGAGCGTTATCAGCATAATATAAAACAGATGATTAACTGTCTTAGTGGCAAAATGTTTAGTGGCTTGCCCAAGCCAGCGCTGAGTTCAGGTTCGAAGGTGAACACTGCATAAATATTTTTTAATGACTACTGTTACAACCTAGGGCTAGATCCAATCAAACACACCTAGTCTCTTTAGGAGGAAACAGACTTTACATCACAACATCATGTTCTCTGAGTACATTATATTGTATCAGAGTCAAGCACACAAGTACTTCAGAATGTGTGGTTTTTTCCAGTTCTAAATGAGATTACCGTGTTCCAGTAAAGTTTGTTTTAATTTAATTGCATGTGACATATAGAGGTTGCATTTGATTGAATTTATCCCATTTTGTCCTCGCGTTTTATTTTGCCTTTTCGCAGCTGGCTGATCGCTCCAAATCATTTTAATCATCCTCCAAATGTTATGCAATATCGGAATCCCAAATGATGTACCTGAAATAGTTAAACAAGTCAAATCAACAAAGCCTTTACGGCATGTTAAAAATGTTTTGCCCATGCAATTTCAGTGACATGATTTGTGGTTGGAGCAAAGAAACTACCTCAACCAATCTCAGGCTCCCTTAGACTTTTTGTGCCAGCAAAACATTTTTGCACATACTGAATGCCTTAGTGAATCTGGCTCTTAGTCTTTAGCCCTAAAATGCAGTGAACCATACTGTAGGGTGATGCCACTGAGACACACATGCTTTTGCTCCCACAGACGGACCCTGTTGGTTTTTCATTCGTATTCCTGATCCGCGCTTTCAGTCTGTCCTCTCCGCCTCTCCTGTCCCACAGCCCCGGCAGGCTGCTTCACTTCTGATGCCTGTCACATCCACCCTGGGAAAGAACAAGTCACTTCTTCGCTCCTACTGCTTCCTTTCTCCTGTCCTCTCCTCTCATCCCTTGTTCTTCATCTCTCTCTCTCTCTCTCTCTCTCTCACTCCCCTGCACTCCATTCCTCCTCTGCCCCAAAGCTGCACTTTCCTCTCTCTCAAGTGCTGTCTATCCTCCCACTTCTCTCTTCCCCTCCCTTCTTCACTCACTTCTTCCTTCCCACTTCTTTCAACTGCCCTCTTCTCCCTGTTCTCGCATTTCTCATCCCCTCCTTGCCCTTCTCTTGTTTCTCCCTTCCTCTCCACTCTCTTCGACCTTCTCCCCACTCCATTCTCCTGTGTGCTTCCTCTTCTTCTCTCGTTTCCCCCCTCCCCTCCCCTCCTCTCCCTCCATGGACAGCACAGTCAATGGTGAGAGAAAGTCTGGTGGCTGGACCCAGGGCGGGATGTGTATTCTCTGACCAGCATGTGCCTTATTGAGCTGAGGAAGCAGACAGTGCTACCTCAGATGGCCTGGCCGTGGGATTCACCTGCTATAAGACAACCGACCAATCAACAGCAGATAAACTAACCAATCACCAGCAGCTACACCAGCCAATCACCAGCAGCTCAGGTGAGCACATGACCTGTAGCTACCATGGCTAATGTGAGAGAAAAAGTGAACAATACTCTTCACTGTCTCACACATACACACACACACATGTGCACACACAAACACACACACACACATTCACACAATGTATTCTGTGAAATTCTGAAAGATTTATGAACATTTCCTTGGAAAACGTGAGCATTCAATCCCCTTATAATAAATAAAAAAAGACATCAATCTTGTTTGAACTATGAAATAGCAAAAGACAAAGGGAATCTCACACAGTAAAATGAATCATACATACGTAAGATGTGCAACAAAGACCTTTGCTTAGATCAAAAGGCTGTCTGTCTTATATATTTATAATTAAACTTCGTTCTCACTTGATACTGTACTCAAAGATAGGAATTCACAGCAAGGAGCACGATAAAATACTTACATGTAGACACACTTCTTTCTTTACTGAATACTTGATCGTTGATCACATGTACACTACTGCTGAAATACGCTTGATACTGTCATCCTCATCATCAGCTAAGGCCCCTAAGGGGAATAACTGGCCCATGGAAGAACCAGGCTGTTCTGAAAAAAGTGCACTGCAGCTTTAATCAGTCCCAGAGAGTTTGTTTTGTTTTTTCGGGTGTGGGGGGTGCGCGGGGTGTGGGGGCAGGGAACGGCAGGGTGTTGCAGACATTCCCGGTCAGCACACGGGGCAGCAGCGTGCTACCTGGCCGAAAAAAAAAAAACAAAAACCAATCAGCTTCATCCCACAGAGCCAGAGTGCCCCTCCGGCTTTCATTTCCATCCGCCCTTGAGGGAGAGGGGACTCGGGGGAGTGTGAGCGTGTGCCCTCTCCACGACCAAGGCTACTGTCCTAAAGGCACACTCTCTCAGCCCGCCCCAATCGATGCCGCCTCCAGGGGGACGCGCCCGTCAAATCAGTCTGTGGAAAATTAACACCCAAATGAAAAAACATGCTTTGTATATTAAGGACCATGGGTGGGGGGTTGGCTGGGCTGGTTTGAAGACAAATGTCAATAAACCCTCAAAAGGAGGAGAGCGGGCAGCAGTCCGGTGGGAGAGAGGGAGTGAGAGAGTGAGAGAGAGGAGAGAGGAGAGGGGAAGGGAGGAGAGGCTGTGACCGGTGATGTACGGTTTGTGGAGTGATGCGCTCGTCTGACACTGACGGGAGGATAAATCTGCCTCTGCAGAGAACACCGCGCCTGTCTCCGAGCCCCATCCAGCAGAGGAGGGCGGGGGATGGTGGCGTCAGGTCCAGTGGCGAGGGGAAAGGACAGCGTGAACAGGTTCAGGGTGGCAGTGTAGTATAATGGGTAGGAATCTTCTCAGAGGTTGAAGGTAGAACTCCGACCCAGAGCACTACTGTGGTATGCTTCAGCAAGGTAATTCTTCTGTGTTTACTTCACCAATATATGCAGATGTACGAATGTGTGTGTGTGTGTGTGTGTGTGTGTGTGTGGACAGGAGCACCTGCTAAGCTTCTAAATGTAAGTGGCTGGGAGCTGTATGTTGTGCTCTCCCCACGTGGAATGCAATGCTGCCCTTGGGCGTGTTAGCCACTTAGGTGATAAGGAACACAAGCATGATTGTTATAACTGCCTTTCCACAGGTAGAATAGGAGCAGAATCACAGTTCTATTGTATTTAACCTTTATTTAATAAAATCACACTGAGATTAACATCTCTTTTACAAGAAAGCACTAGCTTACCCATGAATCAAAGAAACTGGCCTGCCCCTGAATAAAAATATTGCCTTACCCCTGAACATGGTGACACCTGCGGACCTCCTCTCCCTAAAGGCGGCCTTTTTTGATGGGGAGTTTTGATCACCTCAACCACATGGCGGTGTTTCTTCACCGCTACATCATGCCTGATAACCTCAAACACCATTAACAGGAGCTGACAGGAAAAACTAAGAGGAAGAGGAAGGTCTCTGTCACCTGCATTCTACGATTCCCATGAGCCCTGATGTGATTGGATCGTTCCTACCAACCTGTACCACCCAAACCTTCCCCCACCCCGCCCCCTGCGCCTACCCCTACGCCCACCCCCCACTTCCTCCCCTCCCAGCCCCTTGTCAGTCCCCAGGAGATAGCTTGCTTTGCCATAGTCTCTACCCAGCCTGCCTCTCCGAATCCCCCTCAGACGGCCAGGAAGCATCTGCGTTAGTCAGGCAATAAGACTGATGTGATAGCATCCCTACACTAGCTGGCAGAATGGCCCATCTGGGTGCATTATTTCAGCGGCTGATTATATTCGGGCGGCAAAAATTAGCTTGTTTTGACGCCGTGGCTGGTAAATCACGGGCTAATTGAAAACAGATCTCTCGTTAAAGCCGTGCGTCAGACACCGCATGGCGTAGCCGCTCCGCCCGCCGCTTCCAGCGGCTAAACGCCGCAATGGCGAGCCCGCGGCGGCGCGGAGGACCGCCGCCAGTGGGCGGGAGGCTTCCGGAACGCGGGCGCGATGACGTCACCGCTCCTCTGAGCGCGCAGAACGAAAGTTACGGCGCGCATGGCAAACATGCAGGAGGAAGAAGTCGATGCCTAAAGGGCGAGGCTCCTGAGATCCTCCGCGACTGTGTAAATTAAGCCCCTGATATTAAGACAGAGCGCCGGAACCTTCTGGAGCGATTACCCTTTAGAGTAAATATATTAATAACACACATCTCCATGGTGATTCAGATCTCATTGCAATAGTTTTCATTTATTTATTTAACTCACCCTAGGTAATGATTTAATTCAGATCCCTGAATCAATAGGATGTTAAATCTTGATCATTTTTACAACGCAGAATATACTGAATAGCTTCTTAACAAAGTTTTCCCTATCTACCAAATACAGTTTGAAAAAGTAATTCAGGTGTTTGTGGAATGTTTAGCTGAACTGTGTTTGTGCAAAAAGAACAAAAACTTTCCCTATTATTGTCAAAGGACAATTGTTGATTAAATACCGGCCTTCTGTCTCAACAAACGTTGACTGAATCCCGACCTATGTGTGTTGGATTGAATCTCGCCCATTGTTTCTCAGCAATCTGGAGATGCCCGTAGTGGGTGTGGAGTCACAGCTGCCCCCCCTGCACTTTCACTAGGGGCAGTGCAGGCCAAGCATGAGCCCCCTCCAGTGTCCCCTCCCTCCACAGTTATCTGTCCCCGAGGCCACACGACACGAGAGCTATCGCCGTTTACCGCCTGCACCACCCACTACATGAGCACTATCGCCACTAAGAGGAGACGAGAACCTCTCACTGATAACAATTATCAGCCAGTAGCTGTGTGACACATCTAAGGCAGAAACAGATTCTGCTATAAACTGTAGAGTAAATATTTCACTGAGGCAATAAAGCACATTCATAAATAATCACTCAGTCAAAACAAAGCTCTAATAAAAACCAGGAATGTGGCTGAACTGAAAATAAGATTAAATGCTCATCACAAAATTGCTGAATAAAACTAAAGTTGAAATAACAATTTACAGGCAAAGTACCAAATGCTGTGTATACAATAAATGCAGTATAAACAGAGCATAGACACAATAACAATATGATGATTAAAAATAATAGGAAGAAGTGGAACATGTAATATTTATACAATCAAGCTAAAGGTAACAGTTTAAACATTGCTGGGAATGTTTGCTTTATTTACCTTATATGATATTTAACGATGTCTGCAAATGTCTGTCGAATGTTGGAGGGATGGGGTGTGTACATTCACTTTCATATTAATTATTAAAAGGATATTAAATCATATGATTACGAAACAAATTGTTTAGTTGCTGCTTGTGCTAATTGTGACACTATGTGCCTTGAGACCTGAGGGGGTCGAGTTTGGACCGCGGCGTCACCGGCCAGTGTGGAGGTCCACACTGGCGAAGCAGTAATTAACTCAGCCTCACCAGGGAATAAATAAGGAGCAAGTCAGTGCCGTCGCCCCCTAGTGACCTTTCCTGGCACCTGCAGCTTCATGAACCACTCCTTTGATGGCGTAGGCAGTATGTGATTGGTATGGAATCGGCAGTGTGAAAAAAGTCAAAGGCCGGTTGCCATGTGAACCATGTGGATAGACCATCGCTGCTGATGAGACTAATGGCTTCATTTGAATGGAAGAAAATGAATGTGCTTGTGATTGTCTTTCGCACATGCACTTAATATTAAAGCAGTCTTACGTCTGGCCAGACAGGAAGTGCAAGCATCATAATGATTTGTAATTCCTTAATGAATGGTGATGTCATAACAAACAATAACAATGCTCAATATGACACGTGCCGGCGGTCTGACAGCTTATCTATCAGCGCATTCCTTTGGGCTGCGGTGTTTTTGTCACAACGCAAAAAAAAAAAAAAGAAAAGAAAAGAAACTCCTGAGCGACGGCACATGGTGAGACTCAAACATGTGCCGGTGCCGATTTCAAATGTTCTGAATCTGAACCTTAAACCCACTTTGAGCAGGAGTGTAGAAGGCGCTGACAACTTCACAGATTTTATTACGCCGGCAATTAACCTTGATGACCCTGGAACAGGAGAAGTAATCTCAGAGGAGCGGCCTCACTCCTTCTGTTGTGGCTACGAGACGAGGAAAACACTACCAGGCCCGCCATCAACAGTTTGCACATCTTTATTTGCTGATTACGTTCATTTATTTCTGATTTGGGGGGCAATTTGTTTAAAAAAAGCCCTGTGTGCAGCAGAATTTTCATGTCCTCTCTGGCCAGCAGCTTCGCAGGACCCTGCTCTGCATTGATAGCCTCGACTCCGCTGTGATTGGCTAGTCGTGCGATGACCTGTTCAGATTTTTTTTTTTTTCCACTGGAATAGGAAGTCTTGCTTAATTTAACAGGATCTGTAAGGCCTCCTATATTCTAGTCCGGACACTACGAGATTTTACAGGGAATCAAGGGGTTACCCTGTTACATCGTTGTATAAGAAATCGAACAAATCGATTTACAATCGAACACACTTGGTCTCTTTAAGGGAATTTGCTATTCAATCAAAATGTACTTTGGTCTTTTTAAGGACATATGCAATTCTATTTTTGAATAAAATAGCACATTCCAAAGGACAGCTTCACTAGTCTCTAATGAAATACAAAATACTCAAAGAAACATATGTTTTAATGTAAAGTCTTGATTAAATAGCATAAGCCCTTAATTAAAGAGACTAATCTAATCGAATCCAGAGGTTTGTCATGTCATGAAAATTGTATGGCTGAATTTAGGTTGAATTTCAGTGTTTTTTGGTGAAACTCCCTTCCAGAAATCACAAGAAGAAGCCACTTAAATAAGCATAAAACAATGATGTGGATGAAAAATATGTCTTAGTCTGTCTTTGGAAAGGAAGGGGCAAATTAGCAAAGGTGTTTTGCAGCCCTGGATAAAAAAAAAAAAAAAAAAAAAAAAACCCACCTCATTTTGGCGGTAGTCCTTCATGAGTTTTCATTACATCTTGAAACTTTTGCTTTGCCTCGAGAAGAGTTAAACGCTAAAAGTCATACACCAAGTCATTTTAGGTACTACACCACAGGGGCCAAATATTATACAGTCAGGTCCATAGACACCGTGGCCCCTTTGGTGTCAGAGCTAAACCGAACAACCCACGCATATCGATGAACCTGTGTCGGACAGAGCTCAGACCCGTCACAGCCGGCGACTCGACGACACCGAGGTGAGGGGATTAAACGGCGTACAGGAAAATCCACCCACCTGTGAAGCAGACGGGGCACTTGAAGGTCCCTCCCATCCCCTCAAAGCTATGCTCAATGAGATGGCACTGCAGCTTCGCCGGGGAGTCGAACGTCTGGCTGCAGAGCTTGCACTCGTGATTCAGGCCTTCCTCTGCAGGAACAGGAAACAGGAGAAAAACAAAAGCACGATCACTCCAGGGACATTAAAGAAGGCATGAGGGTCGAGGACATGGATTTAAGGGTTACTGTGATGAGACAGATCAACTGAGGCAGGGGTCCACACGTTCGGTTGTTTTACACAACCTTTCAGTCACTTGTGCATGCTTTTCTTTTTTTTTTTTTACTCTCAAAAAAATCACGAAATCACATATTCCATAAGATGCAAACCTTCAAATAGGAGGGGTTTAAAGGGTGAAGTTTTTTTTTTAAACACCCCCTGAACAAGCACATGAGACGGCTCCATCGGTCCCTCTCTCTCTCTTCTCTCTCTCGCTCCCTCTCTCGCTCCCTCTCTTTTTTATTTAGATTTGATGAATAAAGATGAGGGTGAAACAAAGCGCGGCTTCCGTGTTTGCTTGGCACCGCGAACATAATTCCGGAACGTCTTATCAGGTGACGCAGAGACGCGGTTTAGAATCCTAATGGCGGGTGAGAGACTGGCGCCCGATGAGGTGGAGCGTTTTGACATTTACCTCTGGCTGCCTCTGTATTTAATGTTAGCAGGTGGAGCTTAAAATTGACGGTTGAACAGACAGACCATTAACATCAATCTGAGTTCATCGCCTGGCAGGGCCGCACCGGCCCCTCTCCCCTGCAGACGCCGCGCATTAAGCACTACCGACGCCCGCACCACGCCCTCTGCACTTCCTCCCATCATGCCTTGCTGATTTTATCAATTTTTAAATATATTTTCTATGACACCCTGAGTACAAGAAGCAACAAACTGGATATAAGATATAAAAATAAGTACTAATAATAATAACAATAATATATATTATTTTAATATTATTTAATAATATTTAATTATTTATTAATATAATATTTTCTTACTTTTGGTATTTGATTATGAGCCCCATTGAAAGCCTACATTGGGTTTCTCCTCTCCCTTGCATTCTCACCATCCTTTCCTGTTCTACCTCAAATAAATAAATACAGTTTATTTGTCGTCTCTCTCATGGAAACTGTGCATGGAGTTGAGGGTGAAATGGCGTGAGCCTGTTTTATCAGAGATTTACTCCCCCATTTTCAGTGCTTGGCTACAGTCTGCGGTGAGCGAGAGCGCTGAGCCCTGGGTGCACGGTGAGGCACGGCCTGGTTATTGCGGTGCCAACGTGGAGAACGAATGAGTCTGATGGGATCTGGATCACTGCTAGGCTTCAGCCGTGTTTCAGGGCACTGAAAGCACCCTTTATGCAGGATGTGCCGCTCAGAGGGAAATGAGCCAAGGGTGAGACAGAACCATGTTGATCACTAAATACCCATCGTCTGTCAATGCATTGTCTCATAACATGAAATCCACAAGTGAGGGAACTGCAATACCTTCAGTGTTTACATTCTTTGTCAACGGAATATGAGAGATGAAACCTGACACATAGCAATACATATGTAACATAATATGTATTGTCTTCCCATATACATTTTTATCGATATACCAAGTTCACTCTCTTTGTCAAAATATCAGATATGAGAAGCAATAAAGGAAGCGTTTCCATGTGGTCTGCTACATCCGTAGCTGGTATATTAAAGGTATATTAAACTGTCATTAAAAAAGGTGATAAAATACCTCAGACTCAAAAAGACAAACAGCTGATGACTGTACTAATTCCTTGAGGGATAACATGTGTCATAATGCAGGGTAAATAAAAGAGGAAAAAAATAGTGAAACAAAGAACTTTCTATTGGACACAATGATCAGGATTACAGCCCGTACTACATATTGCCCTTATATAAAACAGAATAAAAAATTCCCCTGCAAAACTAAAATGGAACAAAAACACACACAAAAAAATGTTGCAGTACCATAATTTGAGGTGAAGATACAAAGCACACCAATGTTCTTTTTTTCCCAGTAATGACCGCCATATGCGAATTTTCTATGTTGGACATGTATGGATCCCTACGTGGTCCAAATTACCTCCCTTTCCCCCCATCGTTCCGTGCCCTACTGTGACTCACTCCTGCTACGCCCCCGCTGGCATTTCGGCAAACAATCCTTAATTTATCAAGCTTGGCAGTTGGCGGCCAAGGGGTGAGACTCCGGGGTGGGTTGTCTCGCTTGTGAAGACACCAGGAGATTCCTTGGCATAAGCTTCTCCCCCTTCAAATCCACACACACACTCACACACACACACACACACACACACACACACACACACACACGCACTCAGACAAAAAACACAAGCACTGCCCCTTCAGCTAGCCTGCGGTTTCTGACAAAAAGAAAAAAAAAAAAAAACAAGGAATGAAGGAACGGAGAAATAAAAATATAATAAAAATACCGATCCAGTGCCTCACTTTTCACTTTTTGATCTATTGCCTATGGCAAAAAGAAAGTTGGAAATGACATTTGCAGCTTTGTAGGTCCCCCGCCACTGGAGCAGCCCAATCCGGGTTCAGTGGGAGCAGGGCTGGGGACCCCCGAGGTGCAAGAGGTCACGCAAGCAACGTAAATTAGCTGTCAATAATTTAATGAGAGAGAACGGAAACCCGGGCTTCACCCTTCATTCTAATAACCATCTTCTGCAGAATAATGAAATATTTGTAAGAACTGCTGCACAGCACTGTAATGATGCTTTGGGCATATTTAATCTTTAATTGCAGCGCTTCGTGAAAGTCTGTCTGCACTGTCAGAGAAAAACAAAAAAAAAACACACACACACACACACACACACAAAACACAAAACAAAAGTTCACCCAGTACAACAGTATTCAAATTTTAAATACATATATATAAACAGAAAAACAAAGTGAGAAGAGAGCAGCAAGATAAAAGACCCAAAACAAAACAAAACAAAACAAAACAAAAATGCTAAAGTAATCTGATATTACAAGAATGAGAGGGTGTGTGTGTGCGTGTGTGTGTGTGTGTGGGGGGGTGGTGGTCATATCTGACACCTTCGTCGTGTCTGTAAGGAATACAGGGGCCCTTGTCTTGCATGCTAACTTGGTGTTTGTATCTGTCAGTGGTGACACAGACAGTAGTTTATGCCTGTCTGACAGTGAGGCAGCGACTCTGTGTTACCCAGCTGACAAGAGAGACAGAAACAACAGTAAATATGTTGCGTGTGGAAGAGCCACACAGCCTCACTCTTTTTTTATCTTTCTGGTCCCTCTGTTTTTACAAGACATATCTGAGTTTTGACACAGAATACTAATAGCACTGGAGGAGCCGGATCTCCGTGCCTGAAATACTGTCTTTTCTTTTCTTTTCTTTTCTCTCGTTTTAATTGAGCTCTGACAAAACCCGCGTCTAGGGCTTGCGTCTGGGGCTTTCCGCGTCGGGAAAATGAGCCAGCGTAACGGGCCGTGTGATCCGTTCCCATCAGGTGCAAACGGGACGGCTGATTGGCTGACGAGGGGATCTGACAGGCAGAGGAGCGGCCTCTGAGCTACAGAGTGCCGTGTTGGCACTTTAATTACGATCCTGGCTGCATTAACTACAGCCAGGAGTAGAGCTGGGAGCTGCAGATCACTGCGGCTTTCGCAAAAAAAAAAAAAAAAAACCCGGCTAGCAGAGCACCGCCGCTAAACTCATCCAGCGTTGTTCCAGGCAGTCACGCATTTGACTTCAGTCTTAATGAGTCAAACACAATCCATCATCTGCTTCACAAAATAATTACCACTAGTTAAATGTTTTATTTTTTTTATTATATGTTCTATATGGGCTTTTTGTCCCTTAAAATAGGAGGAAACATTCAATCGCTATCACCAAGCATTTTTCAAAGCGTAACAGAGGAAAAATCTTTGAACACGGCCGTAGTGTGAAATAGTTACTATTCCTTCAATGTTGAGAACGACCATCCCACTTGGGGAAAAACCACAATGTCGTTGAATTGGCATGGCGACCACAATCGACTTGAAGTTATAGAACATTCTAGAACTATATGCCCTTATATAGCATGGGGGCGTGGGAGGAGAGATGTGTATAATGTATACAATCTGTAATAATCAGATGTAATTATCCGCGAAAGAGCTGCTGCAGTGACTATAGTCTACAGAGCCAGCGTTCTTTCAGCTCACAATGAGTGTGTCACTCCAACTAACTCCAACCAGTTTATCAAGTCCCCTCCGACCCCGGATGATAACATCAACCAATCAGACAAGGCTAAAAGTGAGGTAGACGCCAAACCTGCCAGCTCGTCCGCCCGCCCGTCCTCCCCGTGATTTGCTGTCTCCTGAGTGGGATTTCTCGGCTTTAGCCTCAGAACGTCATGGAGCAGAAAAAAAAGACATAAAAAAAAAAAACTGAACGATCAGTGTTGGCGATTGGGAGGGATGCCACACCGGCGTTTCGTCAGGTTCCATAAAGCCGGGTGCTCGGGGGTGGGGGTTGGGGGGTGAGGTACGGCTGTCACCGAGCTTGGGGGACTCATCCGTGACATCACTCAGTCTGTTTCCATGGCCTGCCGCCTCGCAAGGCCCGGAATGCCACAGAACGACTCGGCGGTCTGGCCCGGAAACCAGCTGTGACCCATCAAAATGGAGGAGCTCCAGGTGGGCCATTAATGGAATGTGCCATTGTATAAATGAGCAACGAGCAACACCCCTACCCACAACCCCCCTCTCCTCTCGCCCCCAACACACACACCGAGAGGAGGTGAAACACAAAGAGCCCACTTATGCCTGCTCTACACCCACAATCTGTCATTTTTATTTCTCTTATTTAAACTTTTTTCTTCAATGCCAGAAAACACCAGATTCAGTCAAACACACTTAGTCCCTTTAAGGGCCAGCTGCAATTTAATCAAAGACTGACTTTAACTGACTGTCTTTGTGGACACCAGCTAGGACATGTTTGCTTGTCTCTCATAAAATATAACACAGAAATATAATGACAGAAAATAATGTCATTCTGTAAAGTCTGTTTTGATTGATTTGTATGTGCCTTAAAGAGAATAAACGTGCTTTTTTGGATCCACCTGACTGTACACTAAATCTACAGGATCAGGCTTTTTTGAGAGGACAACCGTTCCAGCAGCTGTTAAATGACACTGACTAATCAAATGTCTGAGGGAAAAAAAAAAAACAAACAGAAACAGAAAAAACTGCCAGATATTGTGACAGAGTAATTATCTGATGACACATGAAGTAATGGTGCTGATAAACTCAACTGTCAATGAAGGTATTTGTTAAAAGTGAGCTATAGAACTATGAGCCCTATATTACAGAAACTGCTTCTAAATACAGCAGTTATTACTCTCATTAAAAACAGAGGAAACACGACTTCCACAAACAGTATTTAACTGAAAAAGGATACGCAGAGGCTCAAGGAAAAAAAATGCCTCTATAATTTAGAATAGAGGCAGAAAGGCAGACATCTTTTCTCCAACAGGGAAAACCGAATTGTGAAATTCTACAGGAATCTTTTTCAGGGAGTAAGACAAAGCCTTTTTTAACAGACTGCTTTAGTGGTTAAACTAAAAAAAAAAAGAAAAAGAAAAATGGCACCAGTTTCACTGCAAATTCCATTGTATATGTCATTCCAATGACTACCACAATCGGACCAAGTATCTCTCCATTAATTATACAAAACGTCGAGTATGAAAGGGCTTTTCTCCCCCCTCGGTGAAAGACGAAACCACAGTTGTGTGCTTTTTTCCCTCGTCTGACCTTTTGCCCAAGACAGAGCAGTAAACACCATTGCTTTTGCTATAATTATCATGCTCTCAGAGGGCTGCAGCATGAGTTTTGTCTGCTGGAGATTTACATATGCAGAGTTGCATGCACATGCCCTTGCATGATCTCTCAGCACATAAGCTTCCCTATTAGCACCACTGGCAGCTTAATTATGCACATTTGGCAGTTACCTGCTTGTCTATGAGATTACTTTGTCTAACCTTTTTTTTTTTTTTTTTTTGTGCATGTGGGTGTTGCATGCATGTGTCTGTTTGCATTTGTGCACACATGCAAGAGTGCACTCTGATGAAAACACAGATGCACATGTGCACACAAATAAAGACACACATGTGCACATCTGAATGCACACACACTGACACATGCACATGCATGTATACACGTGATATGAGCGCGGGTGTGTGTGTGTGTGTGTGTGTATGCAGATGTGCATGTGTGTGTCTGTGTAGATGTGTGTGTGTGTGTATGCAGATGTGCACGTGTGTGTCTGTGTAGATGTGTGTGTGTGTGTGTGTGTGTCTGTGTGTGTCTGTGTGTGTGTGTGTGTGTGTGTGTGTGTGTGTGTGTGTGTGTGTGTGTGTGTGTGTGTGCACGCGTGTGTGTGTGTGTGCGTGCACGCGCGTGTGCCCATACAGCACCATGCCGTTCGCCTTAATGAAACGGGACAGAGCAGAAAGGGGCTGATTTGCAGTAATAGAGGGTGGATCATACTGGCAATCTGTCCTTAGTGGGAGTTAGAGAAGAAGTCAAATGTCTCATCTGGTTCTCCCCTATAGCTCCCACGGCGCGAGAGCTCACTTCCTGACGCCTCCCTCGGCTCCCTTCAGACTGTCCAATCAGCACGTCCACCAGGGAGCCTGGCCTCGCTCGCTACAGTCTCTGTATCTAGTTACAGATCCACTGGGGACAGCCAGCACTCTGCTCTCCTCCGTTCCCCTCCACTCCAACACACCCCCCAACCCAACCTCCCCCTCCCAAAAGTCCTTAAGATGAAAACCGTTTCTTTTTCTTTTCCAACAAAGCCGCCCTGATACCAGCAAAATAAAGCGCATCTACATATCCACGGGGCCGCCCCATCCTCAGACTCATGGTTTATGTATTTTACCGCTCCTCAGAAAGCAAAAAAAAAAGAAAAAATAGAGAAGCAAACTCCTAATATCACTCTCATGCTAAAGAGGAAGACAGGGAGAAACAAGTATCTAATGTATTTGATTGTTCGTCCTGCCCAGCTTCATTTATTTATTTTTCTATTTATTTTTCCGAGGAAAAGGGGGGTGGGGATTGAGGGGCAGGCGGTTGAGGGGGCTGGAGATTCAGTATAAAAAAAGAAACGAGAGGCACCACGTTAGGTGTTCTTTACCTGTGAGGCTGCCAAAGTTACATCGCTAAAAAAAAAAAAAAAATCAAGGAAGAAAAGCAGCTTATGAATGACTAACTTATGTCGGCAGTGACTGGACTTGTAAGTGAGTGCACACGCACGTAGCCCCATGAATCTGAGTGAGGGAAGGGGGGCGCGTGCATGAGGAAGGTGGGTGGACAGGCCGCAGAGGGGTTTTGAAATCCGATATTTGACGAAAATAGAGTTTAAAAGCTGTGCAGGCCTTAATTATTATGTCTGCCCTGTCTAAGCTGACCCTCCACTCGTCAGCAGTACTTCTGAGACAGAGGACCAGTAACAAGGAATTCATGATCACTTTTAGCACTTGGCACTGGAACAAAAACCTCAGATATACAGATTTACACATTTCTCAAGAGCGCGGTGAATCTTTAACCAGTGCTCCTCTTAAAGGGGCCTGCACCGAAGCTCCAGCTCACAACACACATACGCGCACACACTCAAACAAACAACTCACCCACCTCATACACACACACACACACATTCACACACACACTAACATATACAGTCAAACATACACACACAAACAACATGTCACATAAACATCATAAACACTCATTCAATTTAAAACATGCACACACATGCAAAAACACACACAAGAATACACACTCACAAATACACGCAATCACACACACACACACACACGCACACAAACATGCACTTAAGCATAAGACTTTATGCATCCATATTCACACATACATGCAAACACAACCATACAATTACGCAAACACATGCATGTCTGCTCACACACAAAAAATCAGGTCCCTATAGTCACATGTGGTCACAAAAACAATGTTTCACACACACACACTCACAAACACATGCATTCACTGGCAGCCACATGTAGGCACTGAAGCGCCTTCATACACAATCGCATGCACGCTTGCACATAAAACACAGTGCGCTCATGAAACGGCATGCACAATGTCTCACATGTTGCCCAACCCCCTTTGTGTTTCACAACAGCAGACGGAAAATGTACACTGCAATTCAGTTGGATCATAGTGTCCTTTCTGGATTTTCTACTGTGCCGGATGATTTCTCTGCTTCGCATTACTAAGGCAATATAATCTAAACCAAGAGCTAAGGACTGATACAATATCCAAGGGGAACAGTACCAAATATGGCATCCCTATCCCGACCAGATTCCTACAGTAATTAAACTTGCAAAAAAACAACAGGTTCACATAAATTCGCATTGTTTCTTTTAATCAACAAAAGCATCTGGACAACAGGGTATGTCTCATGCGAGCAGGTAAATCATTACAAAGGCCAGATGCCACACCAATAAACACGGATTAACGTGATTACCAAAGACTTTGGGGGAGTACCCGTCACCAGAAACATGCAGTAGTTTGACGCGGTGGGGAACATCAGTCGAAAACCTCTGTTAAGACATGAAACATACAAGTTAAGATGCAATCACGAGGTAACTTTTTTGCCTTTGCACTGATTGTATTCCCAGCACGAAGGAAAGTAAGACTGCAAACTTAATGACTGTTGCGGTGGAGTTGATCTCCAGCCAATTAGTCCTGTTTATTGGGTTGTTTTCACACAAGGAAAGGTGGCATGAGTGAGGAAATCTATAGAAAATGAGGGTGGCAGGCTGCAGAGGCGATGCAGGGGGGGCAGCATTAAGAGGCAGGAGCAACGGCTACATGTGACCACTGCCAGACAAAGATGTTTACCAAGCCTGGACACAGGGACACTCCCAGTTGTACGGCTTATTGAAGAACAAGCGGTACGCACTGAATATTATCACACAGAGCAATAAAATAAAGCTTGCTACTACAGTAACAGAACAGAGGATTCAAATGCACCACAATATCAGAAATAACTAGATGAATTTACGACTCTGCTCGCACGTGGTCTCTGAACGCCACTCAAAGAAGATTAATTTGGCCGTTTGTACTTTCTTTGGTAAAGAAAAAAAAGAAAAAACAACTTGACAAAACCCAGTTTGACTCTAGTTGAATTATTTTCGAGGTGTGATAAGTATGTATCGATGAGCATGAGTATAGCCTGTCTCCCGTTGCATCACTGACAGATAGCGATGCAGAGGCTGGTCGGCACATGGAATTAGAAGCATCTCTGGAATCCTGCAGCCCGTCCCTTAGCAACCACTCAGGGAGGGGCAAGGTCAATTATCAGGAAGGAGAGTAAATGGCATTCAGTGTGCCTTTCAGACACGTCTCAACTGTATTCTATTCAGGACTTCAGACGAAGGAAGCTTGACACTTTTATGGACCTCCCAAGTTTTACCCTGTTCAATCACCTTTTGCATAAAGCTCATCCATTAAATTATTTTTAGTCTGACTTCAATATTAAGTCTATCCTCTCCAACACCTCCGCAAGCTTGTTTTCTGCCCTCCATGACTACGCAGAACAGTGAGCCAGACCTGTGTATTGGTTGGCGTGTCACTGACGGGATCAAGATTACGCTCGTCCAGGTTTATCAGAGTCACAGGCTGAAAAACAAATCTGGCACAGAATCACAGACCACGTCAGGACTGAGAAAACTCAAGTGGTTATACTTTGAAAAACCTCTCAGTACCTCTTCTCTGCCGAGGTCCTTTACCAAAAAACACATCCAGACGAAGAGATGAAGTACAAGATAATACGAGAAAACACACACACACACACACACACACACACACACACACACACACACACACACACACACACACACACACACACACACACACACACACACACACTCATACATACAAAAACATTTAAATATGCCCTTGCAAACATACACACACACACACACACACACACACACACATTTATATACACCCTTGTATGGACAGATATGCACACACACACACACACTCACACACACATACACGTATGTGTGATTGTGTAAAATTGTTTGTTTTTTCGGGATCAGCTGAGGGGGCATGCTTGTGATCAGTAGGTGGGTTTATTTCACGGCCCTCTCTGCAGGAATTATCAATTAACAGATAATGGGAAAAATCACAGCAATTAAGCTCCAGACTTTCCCTGAATACAAAGCAGCTCCACCTCTGTGTATTCCAGGGAGAAACAGCAGCCCGAGCCGTCCATGTGGAACACGGTTAATTTTAACGGTATGTGCCCCGTGAGTAACTATATGCTGATGAAGGAACATACCGCGGGTAGCCCCCCCGAGGACGGGGCTGATTGGAAAGCCATTGCAGAGGTGTGAGGAGATTGCATTTCTTGTTTCTATGCAGAGTTACTGAAGGATAACACAAACATAATAATTATCCCACTTTAATGGAAAGGCCACTTCCTCTCTGAGCGTCCTTTTTGATTACGGTCCTTTTTGTACTTAGCTGCCCCCACTCCCCCCTCCCCAACCCCAACACCCCTCGTCTAACAGAAACTCTCTTAAATCAGCGATTGACTGACCCAGTGACTGTGGGTACTGTGGGGTCCTGCCTTTGTTGAACTAATATGGAGTACATGTGGACTGTATCACTGGTAAGAATAAAAAAGACAGAGCTGCATTCAATCCAATGCACATAGTCCCTTTATGGGTATATGCAATTAAATCAAAACAGGCTTTAGTACCTTTAAGAGCTCATACATGACAATAAAAAAGTGACTTCACAATACGGTATCGTTGTCTTTTTAGTATTTTGTGCTTTATCACAGACAAGCAAACGTCATTTACAATGTGTTCTTTTAACATGCACACTTAAAAAGACTAAAGTCAGATTTGATTTAACTGCAGATGCACTGAAAGAGACGAGGTACGTTTGACTGAATCTCAGCCATAGTCTACATCAAAAGATGTGTAGAAGGTATGTTTGCTCAGTGACCCAGTCACTGGTCTTTCGATTGGCACGGATAAACCCCTCCTTAAAAATAACGTCTGTGAACCGAGGTAAACTGATGGATCTAGTTCTAGGACAAAAACAAAAGCAATTTCTCATCCACCACAAAACAGGGAATTATGCCAGTGGCTTGGAAAATATGTAAGCATGCACTATGTCACAAAAAAACATGTCAGATAAAAAGCCAGTGTTGAAAGAAAAAAAAGAAGTCGTGAACAAAGACAGAAACAACTCCTCTCCAGTGTGAATGTTTGAATGGTACCAAAATGCAGCCGAATGATAGATATAAACGTGAAAACTAGCAGAGAAATTAGGAAGGTCTGTACTGTGACCCTGTGGAAAAGATATTAACATTTTTAACATTTTGTTTAATCACTGACCTTCTGAAAGAGAAGCTCGTTTACTGCTATCTTAAGAAAACTGAGCAAGAGCCGCAATGCATGAAATCCCATCAGGACGTAGAGCACCTCATTCACAACCCTTCGCATATTTTCACCAAGTGCCATCTTGTATTCATTTATCATGACATGGAATTAGTAAGTGTAATATTCCAGGTCTCAGATGAGTTCAAACGGTGGCAGTGTGGAGCAGCAGTTAGAGAAGGGGGCCTGAGACTGAAGGCTAAAACCCTGGCCTCCGATGCCTTTCCCTTGAGTGGACTACTTAACCCAAACCGCTTCAGTAAACATCCAACTGTACAAATGGGCGGACAGGCTGTTATATCTGTGGCCATTAAGCTGGTGAATAATTCGATTAGAGCACTGCACTCAGGACAGGCCGCACTGTGAACAAAGACTGCACCTTTGGCCTGGATTTATACGGCCGTGGCAGGCTGAGGATCGCACCAGGACTCAATACTTACACAAAAAAATGCAGGCTACAATGTGAATGAACACCTTCTGGAGATTTTTGCTTTGATTTCCGACAATAAATAATTTTCCGATCTTTTATTTGGTAAAGTATGTTTTTTAAGAGGGCTGTGTGGTCATAAAAATGTTTGAGGACGCGACATCCCCGAACATAAATCTTGGCAAGCGCAAGACCGCAGCAGTAGTGTTGACATCCTATAAGGGGCAAGAGTCTCCAAAGTGAGCCGATTTTTGCTGTGAAACGGGACCACAGCAAACAGCATCAACAGTCAACAGCACACATCCGAAGAGGTGCGAAATTCTCCAGAAAAAAATAAAAAAGAAAAACATTCAAACGATAGACAGAGAACGTTAGCATCCTAGATGCTCTCGGCGAAGAAGAGCACACTGGAATAGCAGCGAAGGTGCAATCAGGGATGGGTATGGTGCAGAGACAGGCCCCTTTGATCGGGGGGGGGGGTCTGACATTTATTTTAAACCTTTGGTGATGATCGGGGAGCTGCCAGGGTAAGACATGTCAGCCACCGCACAGCCCCCGTGAGCGAGCCTGGGGACCTCCGGATAAATCTCTCAGCGAAAGTCAATAGTGTCAGCTCCGCTGTTTCAGCCCTGCTGAAGGTGCTAATCACGGGGGCGTCGGCCTGACCGCGTCGTCTCCAAACCCTGCATTTAAACACAGCGGTGATGGGTGGAGGGTGGGGGCGGGGGGGTGATGGGGATTTGAACCGGTGTTCACCGACGGAGAATCAACGGAATTTACAAGCGTGGCTTTCATCGTTTTATGTTTAATTTTATACAACAGTGGGGGGGGGCGTGTAGTGTGTGGGTAGTCAGCTGTCTCAAAGCAAGTGGTTCGGCCCACAAAGCATGAACAGTCTGCCTCCGAGAGTCAAATGCTTTACAAACACCGGTTTCGAACAGGTAAACCCCCCTTTTATAAAACAGCGGAATGAACCAATGTCATTATCTGGCGGGGGGGATGGGGCAAATACGGACTGTCTGAAAGCTACTGGCTCAGTGCAGGAGCCTTGAAAGCCCCCTCCACCCCTCGCCATGTCTGGGCCCGCGTCTGATCCGGCGCTACGCTCATGGATGCGGTGGGCTATCGGCTGCGTTGGAAGAAGCTGCGGCTCAGGCCGCTGTCTTGTCAGCGCTCTTCATTTGCACGCCGGATAACCCTGACACCCCCACAGCGGCACGAGCGGCCCCCATACTGCACTGCTTCGCGCCGCAACACTCTGTCAGAAGTGACACTCGGTGGTTGATATGTATAATCTACATGTTGCTCGGTAATTGACAGTGGCACTCCGGCTTCTCTTACTCTGCTGCTCCAGAGCCGAACTCTCGAGGGACGGGCTCTCAGCGAATCCGGTTCAGGGGCTGAAATAACAGTCAAACAAAAAATGCCTGACTCCCCACCAACCCCCCCACACCTCCCCAGCCCCCCAAATCCCTGCGAAAAAGGCTCCATCAGATTCAGTTTTAATGCTTTCCTTTTTAACCTTAACCTGGCATTGAATAAAACACAAAAAAAAACACTTTTTAAATCCCCCGGCTGGAGCCGATTTCACCCTTTGTGACAGAGTGTTGTCCTTCGCCTTCCCGCTTTTGATCAGAATTTTAAGAGCGTGGGAGCTCGAGACTCTGAGTGATGGGACAAGTCCACTGGTAGCATTCTGAGGACTTCTGCAAACATGGCCTGAACGAGGTTTGGGGGTGGGGAGGGTGGGGGATGTGGATGGGTCAAGGAGGAGATGTTTACAGAGAGATTTGGAGCTCGGCTGAAGCCCGACTCATTGTTTTTGGATGTTGATCACCCTAGAATCCTTGAAGAAACAACTTGATGAGGTCTTTTGATCAATAAGATAAGGTAACATCAGGTGGAGGCCGACGGAAGAGAATAGCAGAGACGCACTCTTCAGGACGCACAGAAAGTACCAGAGCTAATTACGTGTTAAACAAATGATGTGGACGATCAAAGAGCTAATGGCCGCACGGCAGATAGGGGTGCCCATGTGGGACAAACTTAGAGAGATGTATTACAGAACTGCGTCCTCACTGCTGTTGCAAATTGCACGCAACACACTACAGGCAAACTACACTCTGCGGCTCGCTGTTCCA
The DNA here is from genome assembly GCA_022829145.1 of Albula goreensis. Lineage (NCBI taxonomy): Eukaryota > Metazoa > Chordata > Actinopteri > Albuliformes > Albulidae > Albula > Albula goreensis. The sequence continues at coordinate 6,025,057 of CM040753.1, read as the reverse complement.
ATTTAATGCCCTTTCACCGACATTAAAGTGCTGTCATTTTTCACCATGGGGTGGGGTGGGGGGTTGTGGTGGTGGATGTGACGGAGTAGAGGGGGGGGCCGAAAAAAGGTGCCTTCAGGTATAGACTGCATCTATTTACTGTGCACCAAGGTTAAGGAGAGACTGCAGAGGGAAAGAAAAGAAAGAAAAAATAAAATAAGAATATCCTTAGTAAAGGTGGCAGAGGGAGGGGAAGGAGGAGAAGGGGAGAAGGTTAAAAAAAAAGAATCTATTAGAATATCTCACCCTGTCCTCCAAACGGGTGAAAGCCATGTTAAGTTAATTATGTTACAAGTGTAAGGCCTTTTGCTCTTTACTTGGTTTTTGGTTGTATTATTCTGCGGACTGAAGCACCCCCTTCTGCACAAAAGGGGGTGGGGGGGCATCGATGGGGAGGGGCGTAGGGCCCCCGCCAGAACCCGCGCAGTGGAACACGGCGCAATTAGCTAGCCCCTGTATTTGGCCGGCTTATAATTATTACCGCTACTATTAATTGACTCCCAAGTCTGTGGCGGCAGGGCCCCCGTGCCGCTCCACGGCCCTATCGGAGCCCGGCGCTGCTCTCCAAAGTCATTTAGAAAATGCTCGTATTTTAGACAAAAGGAGAACATTTGGTGAAAGAAAATTCATCATGAGGTATCTAGAGGTTTCTTAATAGAAAAGGCGATTCCCACTGTGCTGCCTAGTGCAGGAGCCAGACGTACATGCCTAGGACCAGCAAGCTGCCTTCACAGTGGGCCAAAAGTCATTAGCATAATTTTATATAACATGGTGCCGCGCTAGAAATTTAATATATCTCAGCAAATAAAAGACAGACATTCTACATAATGTTTTTTTTTTTTTGAGAGAGAGAGAGACCCCTCCCCAATCCACGCTCCACGCCCCCCCGTTTCCTTTCGAGACGTACTCTCTCGCCGTTCCCCTCCTAGCCCCATGCCGCTGCTCGCACCGGGAGGGAGAAGTTCATTACCTCAGCCGAATCAGAATTAGTCCCTTCATTTTGATGGGGAACTTCATTAGATAGGCCTCCCTAATCCAGAGGGGAGATGTGATGAATCTATCTGGGGGTAACAATTTGCTACAGACAGCATATTCAGCCACTTCCTCCAAAAGTGTTTCCCACCCTACCTCACCCCCACTCCCACTCCCCGTCCCCCAACCCCCCCCTCCTCCTCCACCTTCCTTTCCCTCTCTCCCTCTCTCCCTTCCTCCCTCCATTCTTTATGTATTTATCTTTACATTTTCATTAGATCAAGTGCACAAACGCGTGGCGGGGAAAACACCTGCATGTCGTTTGTAAGTGGTGGTGAAGAGGGCCTTAGAGGAAGGAATGATATTTCTGTAATGTCACGTTTTCCTCAGATGGCCTCCAGGCTATGGCATTGCTATGGTGACATCGTGGCGACCGCTCGTGTTTGGCTGCTACTGAGGCGCGGGCTGAATCGCAAATATCCTTTAATGAGCTTGTTTTTTTTTTTTTTTCTTTAGACATACTGCTAGATGGATATTTCAGTAATGCTTAATATAAGAAAAAAAAACACTTTTTTTGTTTGTTTTTGCTCATTTATGAAGCCTTGCAGAGATTTATGAAGATTTTTCTTTTGGCTGATGTTTTCATGTCCGCTTGCGTGATGAATTAAGTTCTCAGCTGCTCGATGCATGCTGATGAAGGCTAACCTTGCATAGGGACAGCACAGAGGCTGAAGAGTGCACCCTCCCTCCCCCCTCCCGCCCCCAGCCCCATCAGCCCACCGCCCCCCGCCTCACCCACCCAAAGGCTCATGGGCTTCGCTGGACTCTCTCAGCTAGGCCTCATGTCATACGCACTGCTGTCTGTTACTGTTAGCTACTTTTAAAAAAAAAAAAAAAAAAAATAGCTTTCACCTCAATGCCTGACACATTTACTGATATTTAGACCATTTAGCAACAGCAACAACAACAACAACACAAAGGCAATGATATCAGCGGGCTCAGTCAAACTGTAAAGCAACTTTAGTAGCATGCACACAGACAGTCAGCTTGAGACCACACAAACGACTAGTCAATCAAACGCACTTAGTCCCTTTAATTCCACCTGCAATTCAATCAAAACAGACTTTACGTGACACCATAATTTTCTTTGGTTGTGCTACATGCCATATGCCCTTTAAAGTACCTTTGATTGAATCAGGTCCAAAATGGTCTCAAATGCAATTCAAACAAAACTAACTCTGGTCACTGTAAAGTGATATCCTGTTCCATCTTAAAACAAAAAGAAATCATTTCAAAGGATGTGTTTGCATGTCTCAATAAAATAAAAGTTTGCTGTAGTGTAAAGTCAGTTTTGATGAAACTGCATATTCCTTTAAAGAGACTAAAGCCCATTTTGTTTCAATAGCTATGCTTTTAAAGAGATGAAAGCCCGTTTTGTTTCAATAGCTATGCTCTTTAAAAGACGAAAGCCTGTTTTGATTAAATTGCATATGCCCTGAAAGACGCTAAATGAATTTGATTGAATCCGATCCTAACAGTTCAGCTGGTGGCACAGGCCACAACAGAACATCCGTACGCTTTTTAGGAGCGGGGTCTCAGCTCAGGGCCTTCACTGCGAGTCCCTCTACCGGCCCCCGACCCCCCCCCCCCCCCACTTTCACTCTGCTCCCTGCTACACACGCCCGAACCTTCGGAGTCAGCCACCCTCACCCTCCTTCCACGGGGCGATCCCAGCACAATTAAGATCCGCCTGCTCTAATTCTCAATATTCCGCACTGTGGGGACCCCGGCTCTGGCTGGTGCCACACAGGAGCCGAGCCCGGGAAACAATACCTGGCAGAGCTCCGCTTTATTAACGCGCTTTACGAGCCCGCGCCCCACCGCGCCCCGCCGCGCCCCGCTCCTCCCAATATTGATCAAGGGGGTGGCGGAGTGGGTGTGGGGGGTAGGGGGGGTTTAAAGGGGGGGCCAGACTGGTGCAGTCTGTGTGACAGAGAAGCGTGGCTAGATGCAATCAAATGAACCTGGTCTCTTCAAAGGCATACGCAGTTCAATAACAACAGATTCTAGTCTCTTTTAAAGGCACATGCTACTCTACTTTACAATTAAAAGAACACATTCCAAAAGGGCATGAGTGAGTGTCGCCAATAAAACACAACATGCTCAAAGATAGTGATGCTGCAAAGAAATGGTGTAAGGTCTTCCAGACCAAAGACTGTCTTGACTGATTTGCATATTCCCATAAAGAGACTAAGTGTGTTTGATTGAATTCTTTTCTCTTATTGTAGGAAAATGAAACAAAAATGTAAATGGGCATGGAGTTTGAGGTTTGACCTCTGAGAGTTCTGTATCTGTTCAACACCCCCCCAATACCCCACTCACCCTCCCATCTCGCTCCCTTCACACACTCTATTTTTATCGTTAACTGTTGTGAGGTGGCTATTTAGATTTTGTGTTATTTCTCCTCTGGTGATACGCCTCTGTGGACACCGCTGACCTGCGTGGTGGAGTGACCTACCCGGCCAGTGTCACAGAACTGTCCTTTTAAAGATGACGGTGCAAACTAAAGCCAAGGCCTACTCTCCTACTCTCCGCTTAGCTTAGCCTGCAGACTGTGGAGCAACTTAAGGCATGCAGGTGAAATGCATGCAAAAAAAGGGGAAGAAAACGTTCCCTTGGTTTGCAGAAAACAATGTTGATTTGTTTGTTGTTTGGCACAGGTGGAGTGTACACTCCATACCTGTGTTTTATTCAACTTAATTCAATCTGTTAAGACTGACGCACTCCACCCACTCACATTGTGAAATATGTGCTCAAAATCGTAAGTTACGTTTTAACCATTTGGTACTAAACTGTTGATGATGGCAGGGGTCTGCCCCAGAACTGGAAGAAGCTGGTTTTTTTTTTTTTTTAAATCCTCATAACAGTTCCCACCATAAAAGGATCACAATTTGAATCATCATAATCATAAGCACTTCACAGTGACACTTGCTGTGTCCGAATGCAATGGGCCTCTCACTGAGAGTGAGAAAGACTCTGGCCACACCCTGACCCCAGTCCTGCCTCTGGACAGCTCTTTAGTGGAGCGGTCAGTGGATGGGTACTGTGTTTTTCCAGCAAACCGCCAACGTGTGGAGCACTGATCCACACCAACACCTATGATCACCTATAATTACAGCCCAACAACTTTTATCCTTGTGATATAATTACCTGGTTCCCATCCTCGTCCCTCTCTGAAGATCCATAAATCATTTTAACTGTGAGGCTCTCGCACTAGTTTGAGGTGTTGGCATGGATGTTGCACCAAATTCATTTGCCGATAGCTAAAGTGGATACTGAACCACGCGCGACGCGCCTTCAATCCTTACTAAATTATAGGAACTCCTGAAAAATTCAACACACCCAGAGGAGACATGGGCCATGACAAAAAAAAAGAGAGAGAAAACCATCACAAAGACCTTCTGTCAAGAGAGCGGCTTTTGGAATGCAGGAAGACAGCTGAGATTCTGCCACAAAGATCACTGGGAGCTGTACGAGCACAGGAGAGCGAGAGCAGAGGATTCAGCGTGATAAAAATTGCAGATAAAGCCTTTTAGATTTCAAACCCCGGAACTGGAGCAGACGCATACAGTACGGAGAGCGGAAGGAGCCAGCCTAGCTACTGTATCTGTGTCTGCGGCTAGCTCTATTTCTCTCATTTTCATTTGCCTGAGAAAGTGACTTAATCTATCTGGTCATGCAAAGTTTTTTCAGGGAACATTTTTGTTTTTTTTGTTGTTTTCCTAAAATTTTTATTCTGGTCAGCAATGAGCACAATTCCAACCTTGTCCATGTTATCTGACTTGAAAATGATACCAAAAACACAGAACAAATAATACTGCAAAAAAATGAGTAAAACCAGTGCGTCGTGGTGATGCAGCCCTCTGGTTTAAAAGGGTCCGTCTAGTGCTTTCTAATGGCGTATTTTTCTTCCTTTAATGTAAACACAGAGTCGGACGCCGGGAAGAGGCACTTATTCTAGAGGTGCCAAGAGTGTTCTTTTCCCCATAAACACCACTCTCCTAGAGCCGGCACTTGTCCATTAAGATTGTCAGAAGGACTCTTCAGGATGCACTCATAAACAAGACGCGGGCCCTGGGGGGGTGGTGGTGGGGGGGGCGTAGTGGTAAATAAATTCAGACAGCGGTGGAAGAGGAGACGATGCACACCAGAAGAGGCCTCCTCTGAGGTTCGCCCAGACGCGGACATACAAGGAGCTACTGCGGCACGGCGCTTTGTCTCCGAGCTACTGGACTGTAAGACACACAAAGAGGTGCCTCCACCCCTCGTCTGTGTCTGCCCGACATACGGCCGTATGAAAGGGGGGCGGAAAGGGGTTGGGGGGGGTGTTGGGACCTCGAACTTAATACGGTCACTTTACTGTCCGTTTGTCTGATTCTGAGAACCTTTTTTTTCTTTCTCGACAAGTCTCGCCTTTCCTTCTCCTCTCTTTTCTTTCAACAAAGTGTGAGTGTGTTGTTTGGTGGCAAGCGCCCCCCCCCCTCCATACCCCCTTCCCCAACAAACATACAGGCACACACACACACACATACACTGTTCCTCTTGACATTACGGTTTCACCACGTAGAATGCTGAACTCTACAAAATAAAAAAAGAGGAAAAAAAAAAAAAAAAGTCTTCCTCTTTTGACACAATGAGGTGAATAAACCACGCTCCCGCCTCGTCTGATCACACAGAGAACTCCACAGAGGAACTTTCTCTCAGGTTCTGAGTGACTTCAGACTGCGGAGCACCAATCCGGATGTCTGACGGGCGCGCTCTTGTACGGCGAAGGGCTGCAGTGGGACTGGCTTGATTAAACCCCCCCAGCCCTGCCTGATTGATGGCTTCTCACAGAAGATCCAGATGTTGACAGTTCCATTAGGACACAATGCTGAGGAAGAGGCAGAGAGCTTTCGCACATCCACTCAGGAAAAAAAAAAAAAAAAAAAAAAACGTCTTCTCGCTCAAAACTCCCGAACAAACAAATAATCCAAAGTTCCGCACAGAGACGGCAACAACAAAACAAAGCAAAGAAACACAAGAGAGGCAAAGCTCTGCATCTCCTCGCCCCATGTGGGTAGGCGCAGTTAAAGTCTTGTCACAACACTTTTATATTTTTTTTGTTACTTTTCTTAAGCATTGATACTGCGGGGCTTCCGTGACAAGCATGTCTCTCTCAATAGTCTTCTGGGCAGATGTTTGGTACACAAAGAGAAGTAAACACCTTTCTGTCGGCTTTTTCTTTTTTTTGTAGTCGTTGGCACAAGAAAAGAGGTGAAAAAAGAAAGAAAGGATCGGGTGGGAGGGCGCAAAAGAAGTGTCACATCTGAAACAGGATATATGCAAAGGTGCTTTGGAGCGCTGCGTGTTTTGGGAGATTCCTCCCCTCGTTTGACGTGACTTGTAACCTGTGCAGACTACGAGCGCTAAACGATTCACTGAAACTTAAAACTTTTATATTCAGGTAAGCAATTCAGCGCCGCACACACCGGCAAAAGGGGAATAGGCTCTTTTCTAAAAAAAAAAAAAAAAAATTTTTTTGAAGTCTCGCTCTTGAGCATGCCCACATCTCTGACAGAGCCCTACAGGATCCTGTCTTCACCTTCAAATCATAAGACAGAGAAATCAAACTCCCTCTGTGCTCTCAATTATACCAAAAAACAGGCAGCAGAAACCTTCAGTAATTCAATCCCAGAGGAGAGTTCCTCACACTGTTTGCACTGCTGGAACTGCTGACAGCAGCGATGCTGCTCTCCCTCCCGGCAGGCTGTCAAAGTTCCCGGCGCTGCGTGACTGCCGCTGCTCTGTCCCACCGGCCCGTCTCCAGGGAGACCCCCCGGGGGCGCCATCGCTGCTGCGCTATTGGCCATCCGGTGCGGGGTGGGGTGAGGTTGGGGGGATGGGAGAGGGCGGAATGGGGAATGGGGAGGGGGTAGGGGGGTGGGATTGGTCCAAGGAAAAAAGAAAGAGGGGCTGTCTGGACCAGGCCTCCATGGAGCTCTATTGGTGGTAGGAGTGGGTGATCCTAAACTGGCCTGCCCCCCCCCCCCATAACTGGGCTGTGGCGTGGACGGACAGGGCCGCGTAATTCTATCGCTGGTACAGCTGCGCAAACAGGGCACGGAGGAATGTCTGCCTGAAATCAGAGTCCTCTCTCTGTGTGACTGCACTTTCCAAAACAACGCACAGCCCTGAGAAAGAGCCCTGCCATTTTCCATATGGCTTAACGAGCTAATGCACTACGGCCAGCTTTTCCCAATAAAAACGGATCCATGGGCGTGCACGGGGACGGGAGCGTGAAAGAGGCCAAGGCTACGCACGGAACGCCCTTAAGCTAAGCCCGCTTCATTCATCTGCTGTCACCCTCCACGGCATGAGTCTTCAGAATCAGCAGGGACTTTACCCTGAAAGCACTCAAGGTTTCTTTCCACGTCATTTTGAAAGGGCTTTCAATGCACCACATATGCATTTACGTGTAGCGATGGGTGGAGAACAGACCTAATTACACATATTTGTATAACAGAATATAAACATGCAACGAGGACAATAGAATACATGTTTGTTAAGAAAAAAATGAAACTCTTATCCTTTTTTTGTGAACTGACTTTTCAATCTTTGTTCCACTGCAAGTCAGGCAGCACTTTAGACCTGCCGTGCGTATGGAGAACAGCACAGAGCTTTTTAATCAGACTATCTTTAAACCTGAGTTACGAGGAAAGTGCTGCGTGTCATCAAAAAAATCAATCAAACCTCAATTACCAGAGACACATAATGCATGATGGAAAAACACAGCCGTGCCATCAGACTGTGTGCCACCAACAATTACAAAATCTATTTACAATACATTTATACATTTTTCATTATTATATTATTATTATTATTAGTATTAAACAATAGCATTAGCAGTAGTAGTGTTACGTTCATTTGGTTACTTGATATACTTATTGATGGCTACATTCTGTTTTTGTTAAATAATGTTTATACATACAGCTGGATTCAGTATAGTCTGATTCATACCTGAGCAATTCAAGGTTAAGAATCTTGCTCAGGGTTTAAAACAAGGTGCCCACTGGTATTTAAACTTTTATCCTTCTGGTTACAAACCCAAGCTACCAAACTACAGTGAACGTGTTTCGACTGAATCAGAATTATGTCAAGTTCACTAAAATCCAGATTGAAACTCTGTGAATGTGACACATGATAAGTACGCTGTCATAATCCTTCATAGAGGAGCTATGAGCATGTCATTCACACTTAATTAAGCATTACAAAGTCTAATGCTCAGTGATACGGCCCATGTCATGAACATCACATTTGATTTGAGTGATGTCAACCTACAGACAGCACCTTCACAGGATCAGTTCGCTGCTCCAGAATGAGATCATGCACACAGCAGCGTTTCGTATTTTTGGGTAAGAGAAGTCATTTTTGGCAGATGCACTCCACTGTATGGGAGGTGGACTGAAAAAGTTATAAAAAATATTATTATTATATATTAATATATATTATAAAATATATAAAATTATATATAATATATTTTTAGGCAAGTATGGATGTCATGGAAACCTGTCTCAGGTAAGGTATCTGCCATGATTTAGAAAAATCTAAACTGCGCATATACACACACACACGCACGCACGCACACACACACACACATGCACTCGCATGCGCACGCACACACACACACACACACGCACGCACGCACACACACACACACACACACACACACACGAACTCGCATGCGCACACACGCACTCACACACACACACACATGCGCACTCATACACAAAAGCCCTCCCCCCATACACTTATAAGCACACATATACATGCAAACTTGAAAGGCCTACAGATTCCCTCAGCTAAGGTTTCTAAGGTCAGAGTGCATGGCTCCACCCAGCACCATGTCTCCTGACCTCTGATTGGAGGAGGTAGTGGTGGATGTGCACAGTGGGTGTGGTTTTTCAGTGTGAAACCCCCTTTAGATGATGTATTTAAACTCCCAGACCAGACCAGCCTGCTGGCTGAGGGTATGTAGGAGCCATTTGGAGGGATTAAAAAAAAAAAAAAACAACCTTCTTGGTTCTGTGGAGTCTGAGTAATTGGCTTTGGGTCCTTCTGGGTGCATTAACTTTCTGCCCCCTGATGGTCCGGTAGTTAACCTCTCGGATTTCTCTATTCCCACAGCGGGACAGGAGGGAGGCCACGCCCTGCCGATCCGGCTCAACCCCGCCCCTCCCGTCCCACACCCCCACAAACCTCCCCCCCCCACCCCCTGCTCCTATCTGCCTCTGTCATAATGCCCTCTCTCGGCCATAAATCTTTACCACCTACAGCCTCTGCGGCACCTTGCACCCCGTCACATTAAAACCACGGATTAAAACGCTTGGGTTTTACCTGTGACGCGAAGGAGAGCAGAGTCTGCCTGATTTAGGCAAAAATAGAAACAGAACAAAACCCCAAACCAGCTGTCGAAAGAATACACTACCACGACGTGCTTATGCATGCTTCAATGTATATGTTCCAATTCACAATTAAGAATCAACATTTCGCTCTGTTTTTTTCCATATTACGGGAAGTATTCCATAATTAGCTGCAGTTACACCCTAAAATATCCCAAGGTTCTAAATTCAGCTTTAACAGATCAAAGGTTGAGTGCTGTGTTTAGCACGCATGGGGTAGCCTAGCGTGCATGTCTTCCATTTGTTTGTTTCATAAATGTTTATCTTTTAAAATGATGATCTACTCAATTCAGCAAATTCAGAGGCTTTTTAAATAAAAGGCACTAACGACTGGGCATGCAGAGCCAAGTTAATGCAAAACAAACTGCAGCAAAACAAAAAGGAGGAACGATAGAGATCAGAACAGAGTGAGAGTGAGAGGAAGAGAGGGGGTTAGGGAGAGGAGAACGAGAGAGAGATAGAGGGAGAGATGCAACCAGTATTGAAATGTATTGAATTGCTTTTAAAAGCATTCAGAAATTATGCACACTGATGAAAAGGTCATGAGTTAAGAAAGTGGGTTAGCACAAGGTGGAAGTATAATAAAATATTATGCAGCATCTCTCTCTCTTTTTTTTTTTGTTTTGGAGGGGTGGGGGCCAGACAAGTGTGAGCTCCAAGGTTAAGCTAGTCCGAGCCAGTCCTCCTCCAGATCCATTTCCTCTCTTCAAGCTTCTCATGTTAACCCAGTGATTTAGTGCCTTGCATTAAGAGCAATTCACCTGCCTCCGGCGTCCCAGCGGCCCTAGCCCCCAGGGAAACGAGGTGGAGAATAAAAAGTTCCACATATGGTAAAGTCAAGCTGCTTGGAGCCCGCAGAGTGTCTGCTGTGGGGATAGCAGCTCCTAAAAGCCCCAGCTGGTGCTTGGAAGGGCTTCCGCATTACTACACCTCAGTGCCTATTCGGTTCCCCTCGGAAACTGTTGGCCGCGTACACGACCAGCCATTTTAGATTTCCTCTACCCTTTTTCTCCAGTTCTGTATCCAATTGAACATTTGGTCCTCTACTGCTGGATAATCAAATTCCTCCATCTGGCCCTGTCCCCCTGGAACAGAAAAGGTGCAGTCTGCACCCGAGTCCAAGAGCATGCTGGGAGAGGAGGGGTACTGCCTACCTGACTAACACGGCCCAGTCAACTAGATCCGACATGAAGCGAACGCTGGGGTTCTGATGCCCCCAAAAGCGAACGGTACGAAGAGGCAAGAATCCCCCTCCAGCGCCCCCCCCCCCAGCACAAGCCTCTCCAGCATGCAAAATAGTGGTGAGGGATGTGATGCCAATATCCCTTACCGATCACCTGCCACACGGAAAACCCGCGGAGTCACTTCAAATGGCGGTAAGGCAGGGCTGTCCCAACCTGCCTTTCCAAAATGCAATCCCCTCACCCCCCCCCCCACCACCACCCCCAACCGCCCTCCTGCTTGTGCGTTAAGAGATCAAAAATCCCCGAAACAAAGGATTTGCTCCTGCGCGTTTTACACAAGCTCCCGTCGGTCTGCATTTCCAAAAAGACTTTAAGGCGAGTCTCGGCTCTAACCCTCAGATCGTAAATCTACTTTAAAATATCACACAAATCTTCAAATGATCTCCAGCCCGCCTCAGACGGCTTATTCCGTCCTCAAGCTAATATCTCCTTCACAAAATATTTCACACACAACAGTCAAACAGTCAAACGGCTCCTAACCCCTTCACAGGCATTTGTGTTCAGCCAACTTTTCAATATTAAAATCAAACATCTTCATATTTCATGGTATATTTTTCCATCCATATTAGACAATCTCTCTCTTTCACACACACACACACACACACACACACACACACACACACACACACACACACACACACACACACACACACACACACACACACACACACACACACAAAACTATGTTTTGTAGAGCATATCGTTAGTAATTCAAAGCTCAATTTTAAAATCAAGATTCTAAAGTTTATTTTGTTCTATGCACTGGATAATAGGAATAGTATCCTGACAAGGAAATTGGCCTTAAATTGCAGTACACAAATTGCTTTTATTATAAAGCTGCATATACACATAGCACAGATACCTCTTTTAGCAGAACACAATAGCATACTCTGTAATTAACTTAATTGTTTACATAACCGGATACGAAATGTAACATAATGTGCTCCGGAACAAGGCACCCTTTGAAACCAGGCTAATTAACAGAACTGTATAAATATCCCTACTCCAAACAAGAACTGAGCGGTGCCTTTCCCACTTACTCTTTATTATTATTATTATTATTATTATTATTATACATGCTGTACAATATTTATAAAAATGTTTTAGGTAAATATTTAAGATGTGGAAATAAATACATTATCAAAAGGCAAGACATCTGTAAATGTGCAAAACACTCACAAACATTTAGGTTTAGAACAAGCTCAGGATTAATAAATCTGAAGGATAGCAAATAAGATAATTTAAAGGCAATAATTAAGCCGTTGGAAAAAGCTTAATTAATTGAAATCACAGAGTAATCAATAAAATAGCAATCAATAAAATAGCATTAAAAATATGAGGTTCTGGCTAACATGCATGTAGAAGGACACATAAAAACGAGAGACTGCATGTGTGCCGGGCACTGGTGTTAAGATAACACGCTATTCTGCTTCCTGTTGTAAAGTGGTTTAGAAGTACGTTTTGGATTGACTGTCATTGACACTTACAGGCCTTGCTGTGTAGTGAATTGTTAAAGTGCGTTTTGCTGTTGTGAACGAGTCCGTGGTGCAACGCCCTTTTGTAGATCGTCACACATTGTTTACTGCTGCGAGCCAATCATTTCATGTGAACTCACATATTTAAACCTCTTTAAGGTAAAAAAAAAAAAAAAAACTGGAAAAACACAGTGATTCACTCTGCTGCACTTTAACCGTCCTTCTCAGAACATCTGGGTTTGATTAAGACTTTCAGTTGCTTTGGTATTTGATTTTCCACATAAAACTGCCCAGTTGCATTTGTGAAAGGTTCAATCTTGTATTTTTGGAAGGGGAGACCCAAAACAATACAAGCAAGGATCTCCTTCACTAGTTGCTTTAATTTTATTGAAGGAGGGCATCATCCTCACATACTCTCGGACCTCTGAATACGGCAATCTCCATTTTCTCAAAAGAGTACTAAGTGCAACATCATGTCCCTGAAATTTAGCCGAGAGAGAGAGAGAGAGAGAGAGAGAGAGAGAGAGAGAGAGAGAGAGAGAGAGAGAAGAGAGAGAGAGAGAGAGAGAGAGAGAGAGAGAGAGAGAGAGAGAGAGAGAGAGAGAGAAATCAATTTTTCTCTCACAGCTCCACCGTGGATTGAGGGGAACTTCCTTAAGGGAATAACTGCCCGGGAGCCTCAGAGAGGTCCCTTGGTCAGAACAATGTTAATGGGAAGAGTGACATTGTATTTAAGGTCACTGTGAACGAGGTTTAATTTTGGGTACTGCAATAAGAAAGAGAAACAAAACAAAACAAAACAAACCTTCCCTGGTCAATTTGACAAACAAAAAGGAAGGAAAACAAGGCCCACTGTGACTGTGTCAGACTGTGTCTACATTCACAGTATCTTTTTCAGCTGTTAAAACTGCGAGAAAAATCTCTATGTTCAAGTACCTTCACTGAATACGATAATCTAAAAATACATATCGGTATACTCCAAGGTGGAAAGGCTTAGTAAAAAAAACCACATACAATATCATGAACTAATCTATAGAGCAACTAAAGTACAGCAAGTTCGAGAAGTTACTTTTTCTCTGGTATCACTTATAGCTGGTATACATGGTACTCACTCCAAATTGACTTATAGATAATGATGGCTAAAATCAGGTTACACTGACCCTGTTAGGGAGGAGTTGACTTATCTGAACCAAAAGAAAATGTTTTTCTCTGTACCTCAAATTCAGTCATCGGTCCAAGTCCTTGAAATTGAACAGTAGTTCCTCTCATTTTTGGTTCAATGAAAGCTCACTACAGGTAATGATTAGGAGGCCGAGGTGGCCCGCTTCCCAATTATACATTTTAGCATTTTCTTACCTTTTACAGTTTAATTAGACTTGTGGATAAACAAACTTTTCCATGCCAGAATTCAAGGAGTACACTGACCTGTGCAGATCAGGATATTTACGGGTCTTTAAGACTGTCTTTTTCATATATTTAAGTGTACCTGTTACCCTTCTAAACCCTGCACTTTCATTTCTATTCCGTGACGTGACATGATGGAAAGGGAACACTACACCTTCAGACAAACTTAGAGAAGGCTTTGGGATTACTCACTAATTAATTATTCAGATAATTGCCATTCTTCTTAATCAAACAATCTCACATTGTAGAATACTCTTTCTTCACATCATGTTGCAGGACACAAATTATACAATAGAATTCAATTTAGTAAAATCAATTTAATATCTTCAAGAGGAAAACCTTTCATTATACGTATACTGCACCAGCTTTGATTGTAATGCAAAATACATTCTGGCCAATGGATTTCCTAAACTCTGTTCTGTTTTGTATGCATTTAAGCTTCACAATCTTTGCAAATAAAATGAATGAATATTAAATATCACTGAAACTAGGAGTTCAAATAATCTGTGCATACAGAAAATTCTGCAAAAGCTGGAGATAACAATAATGCTATCACAATACTGTAAACAGCAGAAATGTTATCACAAAATATAAGCAATTAATACACATATTGGTATTGATTATCTGGAAAATGAATTGAATGATAATCAAGGAAAGTAAACAGATCAATCAAGCTTGTGTGTCATTTGTTTGGAGCTCACCAGTTCACCAGTGTGTGTGTGTGTGTGTGTGTGTGTGTGTATATATATATATATATATATATTTCAATTAATATATACTGTTATATGAATATATTATGTGAAATTTATTTTGTATATATAACCCTTTCTTTTACTATAATGTCCCAAAAAACTTGGATTGACCTCTTCCATGGCTATCTAAAAGTGGAGTGGGCATTTAAATCCAAATTCTCCCTCAAAGGAAAAAGGGAGTAAAATTATCAAAATTCTTTTGAATAAGTTAATTACCATATTATATCACGTTGTATTGCATTATCATTCTGTACAAGCTTTCGGTGAATTGGACATAAATATTCAAGATATGAAGATGAATTATAGGTCAGGGATTCTTAAATGCAAAATTGCAAGAAGTTCCAACTGTGATTAAAAAGTGAGTTAAAATAGAGGACAAATGCTAAGGTAGTGGCAGCAGAGCATACCCTAGTGGTGGGAGGACCACAATACATGTATACATACACAGTATGGTTCATACAAACAAACCACCATAAGATAGAGAGAATGGCAGAGCAGCGTTCCAAGTTAATTCCTCTGTTCACAGTGCCTGTGCTCTCAAATGAAAGAAAGAGAGCAGAGAAATCAGGGTTCTCTGTAAAGACGGCCATTGGGTCTTTAGGACAAGTGAAGGATCAAGCCCTAAACAGTGACAAGCCTGCAGCGCTTAGGCTAATTCGCATTCTCATTTCTCTCTCTCTCTCTCTCTTTCTCTCTCCCACTGCTTATGGGCTCAGAGATACTCTCTAGGGTACAAAGTTGCATCTCCTCCTGCCTTGACCCCCTTATAGATTCTAATCTTTCACTCTCCATTTCCACTGGTGCCAAGCGAACCCATTAATTCTTAATGACTGTTGTTAATTCTTAAATAGGACTAATTTAGAATTTTTAATGATTCTTTAAATATCCAATTAAACCCTGTCAGAAAAAAAAAAATGTTACAAAGCAGACCCTGGCATCTTGCAAGCACCATGCAAAGAGCGGTCACTACATCCCAACAAGTTAATTGGAGAGATGAAAAGAAGACAAAATCAGCCTCTTAATCAAACCCCATCAAAGCCTGAAACCAGTAAGGCAATGCACTCGCAGAGATAAGGCAGAGGTTATTTACCAGAATGGAAATAATCTACTATCTGCTAATAAGCATGGGAGGAGGATATAGCATGCCTCTCTCAGTACAAAGTCATTACAACTCTGCTTCTTCCTCAATAAAAGTTTGAAACTGCTCAGATCTTTTTTTATGCACTTCTGCTGTATTTTTTATGCCACGTTTCCATGATACTTTCAGCTCAAACCAATGCCCAGGTATGGACATACATGGAAAACTATAGTTAAAAAAACTGCCCAACAATCAAATTCCACACAGATTATCCTGCAGTAAACATGAGTGACTGTATACAATACCAAAATAGAAACCTCGGCCAGAAAGAGATGTTTTGTTGTTTGTCTTAGTTTTGGCACTTTGTTATATAACCTGGTCACATGACAAGAGGTAGCCT
Organism: Albula goreensis; assembly: GCA_022829145.1. NCBI lineage: Eukaryota > Metazoa > Chordata > Actinopteri > Albuliformes > Albulidae > Albula > Albula goreensis. Next base: position 6,009,192 of record CM040753.1, on the reverse strand, counting down.
TGAATCATTCTGGAATGAGTACAGAGGATTGTGGGAAACAGACTGGCTGGATGTTTCGAGACTCATTTAGCGAGCGGCTCGCGATGCTGCCTCTTTCTTAAATGATCCATTAAAAGTTTAGTGAAGAGAGGAGTAAAAAAAGATGGCGGGCGCGGGGACCTACTCAGTCTAAGTGCTCCGATCATTTCATCGCTAAAAGCACCGCTCGACTGCAGTGCGTGTGCGCTAACAGCCTGATGCAAAAACCGCAACAGAGTTTAACTATTCATAATACTGAGTGACCTGGACGCAGCCTGCCATGTTTATTTATTTATTTTTAATGGACGGAGGGCCATTTAATTTTCCTCTTCTCAAAACGTTAAATTCTGGGTACCGGCCTGCTGCATTGCTTGGGAGAGCAGTATTCTTCCGCCTGAACCGAGAGGTGAAACTACACTAGGAAGCGGAGGATTCTAGAGTTCAGTTCCTATAATAGTCTTTCACTGCACACAATCTTATTTTTTAATGGAGCTTACCATCTACAAAAAAAAAAAAAAACAGCTTCACTCCATCATGTTTCATGGACGTGCTTTCATGGTTATGGTGCCAGGTAACATGAAATGAATAGCAGTGACATAAAGGTGCAGCTGTTCGTTTTAAAGGCGCAGACAGTTTGGGGACGGCTCCGTCACCCGGCCATTTACGTGATGAATGTTGGCTTTATGCTCCAGAGTGAGAGTGTCATAGACTCTTCCATAAGCCATCGATGACACTTCCCTGGACTGATGCGGTTTCCATTGGAGGAGCCGCGACAGTTAACACCATACATTAGATACTGGGACAGCGCACTTGGTTGTTACCGTCACTGTATCAAACAAGAAGACAAAGAAAGAGAGAGAGAGAGAGAGAGAGAGAGAGAGAGAGATGGTGTACTGTTACACGGTAAGTGTTTACGTGTTGGTAAACGCTGCTCTGTTTGTTTTGTCAATAAAGAAAAAGTACCATTGAATTAGTGAACATAAGAACATATCAGAGAGGCTCATTTCACCCAACTAGGAACATTTGTCATGTAATTGATGAGAGAGAGATAGAGAGGGGAGTGAGAGAGAGATAGAGAGAGAGAGAGAGAGAGAGAAACAGATACAAAGAGAGACAGAGGGATAGAAGGAGAGAGGGGGCGAAAGGAAAAAGAGATTGTGAATTAAGTGAATGCGAGATGTGAGTTACAGTTAAAATGATTTATGGATCTTCGGAGAGAAAGGAGGATGGAGAAGTTCTCCTAGAGAGTCAGGTAATTATGTCATAAGGAGTAAAGATTGTTGGACTCTAATTATCGCTCCTTTGGAGACTCTGCCCTCATGCCGTTAGATTTCAATTGACACCAAGCTGGACTAATCATTCACGGAAAATCAAATGTCTTTCGCAGCGTCTGTATGTACTGTCCCCTTGTTGCTATGTAGAGATATGATACGTATCCCATAATACCCGAGACCATGCAATAATCAGAGATGTTCAGCTCTGCGCTCTCTCGTCTGAACGTCAGTGCCCCGATCTTTCGGGGATGTAGTTTCTGCGGATGCACGGTTTCACGATAGACGCATGAGCCGCTGGCCAGAAGAGGTGATGTGGAAGCAGGAGGGGCTTCGTGTAGCAAAAGGCTGCCATACAGGATCTGTAGGGCATGTTATTGAGCTGACAAACTTGATCTAAAAGCATCCACAAGAGTGTTTTCCAACACAGAGTAAGGTGAGTACCTGAAAATTAAATATTATCCTGGCACCACATTGCAGTTCAACCAAAGGTAGACGAGAACACAAAATGAACTGGATC